>OZ038502.1:16249893-16352393 GCA_964036315.1 Acanthosepion esculentum
TCTTGCTATCATTCTCTGTTATCCGTTGTTTGCTAAAGGCACTGTCCACTTAGCAACTGATTCGATATAAACTTATCATATTAGCCCGAGAAGGCGCAGCGAGTCACTCTGCTGGATGTTAGCAATAGACTTGATGTTGGAAGTTCAGTGTTTTCAGAAATTCTGCAGACCCCAGATTGGATTATGTGTGTGTCCTTGTTTATATATATACATACGTACACACACACGCACGCACGCGCGCACACACACATACACACACATATATATATATATATATTATAAATTAATTGATTTAAAGTAATTTTTTTCGCTACACAGTGATAACCATGTTTCAAAAATGGAAGCTAAAAGCTTCGAATTTAATTTTGTTATTAAATTAAAGACATTAGTTCCATTTCCTCGTCAAGCGAATTTTGGAGTAACTTATTTTTTAAAATTTACTGTAAATTTAAAAAATAAAAAAATAATTTACTCCAAAATTCGCTTGACGAGGAAATGGAACTAATGTCTTTAATTTAATAACAAAATTAAATTCGAAGCTTTTAGCTTCAATTTTTGAAACATGGCTATCACTGTGTAGCGAAAAAAACATATTTTAAATCAATTAATTTATATTAGCGCTCTGTAAATTTACAATAAGCACTATTGTGTAAAAATAAAAATATCTATAAGAATATATATATATATATATATATATATATATATATATACTCAAGGTAACCAAAAAAATTATGTCCGTTTTTTGATTAGTCATTGAATGAAGTTGAAATATATACGAAATGCGTGTAGCAATTGTTTTCAAATTCGGACAGACGGGAGTTGGAACATCAGACATTTAAAAAAACACGCGCACCGTGCCCGGCCATCAGTTATAAGCCGGGCAGCTGAGAGAAGGATGGAAGTTTCTCGAGATCTCGTTCGGGACTGTTTACTTTACGACTTCAAAGTCGGCTTATCTGTAGCTGCATCATGTCGCAGCATATGTCAAGCGTTTGGGGATAGTGCTGTAGATGAACGTACTGCAAGGCGTTGGTTTCGAAAATTCAAGTCTGGAGATTTGTCTCTCCATGATGAGCCTCGCAGTGGACGACCACGGGTCTTGAATGACGGAGTCCTGAAGGCGGCCATTGAAGAGGACAGTAGTCTAACGTGTGGTGAACTTGCAAGACAGTTCACCGTTTGCGATGAAACAGTTAGACTTCACCTGCACCACCTAGGTAAGACGTACAACCTGAGCAAGTGGGTTCCGCAAACGCTGTTGGAAGTCCACAGGAGTCAACGAGTGGCAGCCTGCGTATCGCTGCGTTTTCGCCACCGTACCGCATCCTTATTCAATCGAGTGCCTACCAGTGATGAAAAGTGGGTTCTGTACGATACTCCCAAGCGTTTCAGACATTGGTTGTCTCCTCAGGATGCTGTCCCTCACACCGCAAGACGGCCTATGCACCCACGCAAGAATATGCTTTGGACAGGTCATCAAGTGGTTCATTAAGAACTGCTATCAGCGGGCCAAACGGTCACTGGAGACCTATACTCGCAGCAATTGAAACGTGTGCGACAGGCAATGCGCCAGAAGGAGCCAGCACTGGTGAATCGCAAATGTGTGCTTTTCCTCCATGGCAACGCCAGGACGCATGTCGCGCGAATGGTCAGGGATACCATACAGCAACATGGGTGGGAGACATTGTGCCATCCACCTTATTCACCTGACCTTGCGACAACCGATTACCACCTCTTCCACTCCCTGGATAATCATCTTCGTGGAAAATCCTTCACCAATGAAGCAGATTGCGCAAAGCCCTCACGGACTTCTTTGCGTCAAAACACCCCGAGTTCTTCCGTAAGGGCAGTGAACAGATGGAGACAAGCTGGCAGAAGGTGCTGGATGCCGATGGCGATTACTTCGAAGACTAAATATAAGTTACACATACTGTGAAGCATTTTCTTTTTTTCCTTTAAAAACGGACAGAATTTTTTGTTTACCTTTTATATATATATATAACCTATGCGATGAGAACGAAAGTAATATATAAAATCCACCGTTCATGATTTTGTCTATATGATAAAATTATAATAAATAAATAATATATATATATATATGGTAAATGAATATCTTTCAAAAGAAGAAACTGCTGATATGTGTCATGTATTATATAGTTTCATGTGTATATATATATATATATATATATATATATATATATATATATATATATATATATATATATATATATATATATATATATCTTTTGTTTTCAGTATTGATATTGGAGCAAACTAGCACGTCTCTCTTTTGTGAGAGAGGAGTACCACGGCCTGATTGGCATTGGTAATCTTTACAAACGTGGTGGACACTCCCAAGTATCTCTTTGTGTTTATTTTCACAGCTTATGAGTATTGTTTGTTAGCAAGTGATAGATTTTATAGCTAAATATTATGTATTTGTAATTATACCTGTACAAATATACGCAGTTATATTATTTGTTACCTACGTATCTCATTCTGTTATCTATGTAATGATTTTAAATGCTCATTCTTCAATGCGTTATTTTCGTACATGTATATGTACAGAAACATTTTATTGTTTACTCAACATTCTATTAATCGGTCCGTGGATCTTCCACGGGACCCGCTAGTTAAAATAAAAAGCTATTGCTTACCACAGTTAGAACAATCTCTCAATCTTTCTTGCACAGACTCTCAATCTTTCTTGCACACCCTCTCATTCTTTCTTGCACACTCTCACGTTCTTTCGCGTACTCACTACTTAGGCCATAAATACAGTAAGTCCAATTGATTCTTCAATCGGAATTAACGGCGACTCTTCCAAGAACTTCCCATCATTTGTCTGAATTTCGTGGATGAGGACATCTCATTATTTTCATTATAAACACTCGGCCTAGTGTCCTTCTCTTGATTTTTTATTATCTTAATATTTAGGATATCTGAGAGATATCTAGATTGGCAAACATATGTTTAATGTCAGCGTTCAGAAAAGCCAAAACGGTTTGATAATAACAAAAAAGAAAAGGACAATAGTCTGCGTGTAAATACTTTCTGTCGCGTTCTCTTTATTGTATTTTCTATCTCATTAATCAAGTCAATTTGGCGAAATAAACTGATATGCGTCAGCAGACAGATCACTTTCAGCCTAAAACTAATCATTGAACAACAAAGGTGGCTTTTCTTTTTTAACGCCTTACCTATCCTGTGTTTGATATTTAAAGCCTAAACATTGGAGGGAAAGAATAATTTACTTTGTGAATGAATATTGCATTTACAATAGTTTTAGAATAACGATGATTTTTACTGATAAAATCCATGCTTTTTTTATCCACAGCATCGGAGAAGAGATGAAATCATAACTTCCCCAAGCGTATTTAGGCGTAAATGTTTTTCGCTGAAATAAAATGAAAAAAATAGTTGGTTTACTATCTGGAGGTAGACATTTTTGTTTCTCTCCAGAAATATCTTATGATATGTGTGCATTCATAAGTCTCCCAATTGTCTGTTCAATGAATATTGCTGCCATATCTAGATCTGATGTTTCTGGTATTTATTTAGAAAGACTTGATAAAATCCACAGAAGAATCTGCAATGATACCTGTCTTAACCTCAATCATTTTCCTACCGAAGTAATGTAGCTTTCGTGTGTCTTTGCTGTTAATATCTTCGTGGTAATTTTTCGGATGTGTTTTCCACCTTGGTGACTAGAATCTTTGAACTTAAGCACTGTACTAGATTGGCAGCAAGGTTTCATTATGTTAAAGTTTAATTTGTTTCGGCTACGTGCCATTAGACATTGCCTTACGTGCATTTATATTTGCTTTTCTGCAGTTACTTTTTAATGGTCTTTGGTATATTGACTTTCGTTTATCGGTGTTTATATTGTACTGGTGAATATATATTTTGAATCATATCACCCCGTGTAGTGCAGTAAAACCACTAAGACACAAAGGGTTACTAACTATGAAAAGATGAGAAATAAAGCGAAACATTATTAAGGATTGAGAACATTAGAATTGTAAAGAAGAGAAGAGTAATCAGCGATTGCATTGCGTTTAATTTTTGAACATTAAAGTTGGCTGTAAAATGTGGACCAGAATGAGTCACAGTGACGAGTGCACGAAACGAAATTCTTACCATATGAACCAGTAACTGATAAAATCTTTTTAGTCTAGTCTTTCTTTCTTTCTTTTATGTAACTTATCCCTTCATGACGTAAGCAATCATGGCCGTCTACAACTTCCTGACCCTTGTAACTCTTAATAAGTTTTGTCTTTTTTGATTTCTTCCAAACTCTGTTCTCCAATCCATTTTCTTATCAAGTATGTTACTCGCTGCTTTCCTCTGTCCCTCTTTCCTTCTGTCTTGCGAGTATCAAATTTTCCAAACCCTCCTTCCTCATTACGTGCACCAGAAATTTCAACTGCTTTAAGTATTAATTCCTTTTTTGTTTCGATTTCCTCCAAAATCACGTCGTTGCTGACATATTCCGTTCGTTATCCTCTGCATCTTTATGTAGAACCACGTTTCTGTTGTTTAAATTTATAAAGTCTAGGTACCATAGCTAAGAGTTTATTCAAGCAATTACCATGAAAATATCTATAGAAAAGGCACAGGGAAGCTATATCACGGCGGCGAGAAAGTGACTGAAGCCGTGACACCGAGATGCCAGGAAGGATAATATTGCTGATTCTTCTTTAAATTTTATCATGAATCTCTAGATATACAGCAGAAGCCTCTGACCATATACAGCAGTAAGATTCAAGGCATGGCTGAATGATAGACTTACAGATATTTAAGATAGATTCAGGAGTTGTGGGGTTTTTTATGATTTGTAACATATTTTCAGTGAAGTCTGGGATAAGTTTTAAAGTATTTATTTCGAATATTTTGTGCAGATTTCTTGATTTGCGTAAGTGTTTGCCGATGAATTCGTTGAATATTTTACATATAAAATCCAAATAATGAGCTCTTTTCCCTAATAAATATAGCAAATTTTATACAATATCTATGCTCGGTTGTATATGCGAGTGTGTGTTTGATTCGTAGGATGTATATGTCTGTTTCTGACAGCGAAATTCTAAACTCCAACTATGTCGTCAAAATTGTGCAAAATAAGCATTTGTCTATGGTGAATAATCGCTAATCTTATTATGTAAACAACCCATCAGTTTGGGGAATCGCCAAAAACAAATAAAAGCCGTTTTCCCGACATCAGGGAAAAATAAAAAGAGGGGAAAAGATCGAACATCCCTGTGATATTTTCAAAAACGTAGACTCATCGACGCGCGGGGAAGTGGTCACAAAATTATCGATTATATTTTCCCCGAGGCCTGTCAAGTGGCTATGTGTAGACAACGATGGTAAAAAAAATATTCCGTGTTTATGTATGTAAATAATATTTACCCATTCGTTAACAGAACAGTGTATATATATAAATATATATATATATATATATGTATGTATATATGTGTGTATATATATATATATATTTACACACACACATATAATATATATATATATATATATATATATATATATATATATATATATATTTATATATATATACATACATACACACACATGGTACATAAGTAATAGAATATATTTTATCATTCCATTTACCACACTGTTTCACGATAAGCGATTTTTAAAATGTTTGACTGTACATTCGCACCTTTCCGCGGAGTTATTGTCTTTTTAACGTTGTTATTTTTAAGGAATGCATTTGAGTCCTGGCTGTTCAAAATAATTACTTTTCTTTTGCTTACCAGGATATTAAGTTTGTTAAATTCCGTAACCTGGAACTTTTTCTTCTCCACAGAGAGCGCAATGTCTTATATTTCCGCTATGACCAAGTAAATTATAAATAGCTAAAACCAGGTCTGCAGATATATTGTATATTAAACAGTAAGTACACCATAAAAGTAGTACACGACTAGTGAGTGTGTATCGGATGAACTAGCGCTCAATCTGTTCACTGTCCACTGTTATATTTAACAGCCATCTCAACGAGGGATGTATGTGGCACAACACCGAGTTTACCGTGGCTTCTCCCAGCCCGTGGGCTCGGACAAAAATATTCCCTTAGAACCCGCATAAACGGGTGCAGCGTCTGTTTAACTCCCCGGGGGAAACTTTGCCCTTCGGCAAAGCCTCATCAAGGTTCCTCTCCGCTCAAGGCAGAGCGTTCGCCAGATGAACAATCTGGTCGACTGTTATATTTAACAGCCCCTCCCAAGAGAGATGTATATGGCACAAGGCCGAGTAGGCTCTGCCAAAAATATTCCCTTAGAACCCTCATAAACGGGTTCAGGGCCTGTCTACCTGCCCGGACGAAACTTTGCCCATCAGCAAAGCCACATCCGGGTTCTTCTCTGCTCACAGCAGAGAGTTCGACAATTGAACAATCTGGTCGTCTGGCTATTTAACACCACTCCCACGTGGGTAGCATGTGGCACAAGGCCGGTTTAATGTGGTTTCCCCGAGCCCGTAGCCTCGGCCAAATATATCCCCATTAGAACTCGTATAAACGGGTTCAGGGCCTGTCTACTTCCCCGGACGAAACTTGGCCCCGCGGCAAATCTTCGTCCGAGTTCTTCTCCGCCGAGGCGGAGAGTTTGACAGCAACGAAAAGTCTGGTCGACTGTTCCCCGAACCTTCTCTCCTACTAAACTTATAGTACGCGGAAGAGTCTAAAATAGACTCTTAGAGGGAGGACACCACAATAATTTTATTTCACATTATATATTATTATTTCCAATGATAAAAATACGATTTTCTTTTCACCCATTTTGCTAGAAGGCAATAAAGCCGCTAATACATCAGGGGGTTACTGTGTGTGAGAGAATCAGAGTAAAAGATGAGTGTGACAGAATATGATAAAAGAAAATATTATTAGGAGAGAAAACTTTAAAAGTACAGGAATTAAGCAGAGAGAAGCTAACGATTTACATTCCATTTACATTTTTGAAGATCAAAAGGAACCATCCGGGTGAGGGTTCCACAATGCAGAAATACGAGAAAAGAATCATATGCTTATATATAGCCTTTTCTACTGTAAAATGATAAAAACTTGTGGCCAATATAGTCATTATCATAATCATTTTCATCATCAATAGTTCTCAATTGTTGTGGGGGAATCTAAACGCTGAAGAGGCAGACAACCTTCTCCAGAGGTACTTATGCCGTGTGATGAACCCAAACCATGAAAACGTCGGGTGATTAATAGTTGCAATAAGAGAATCCTGTCGGCCCACGATACTTTTGACCTTGCTCCGTACATACTTCCATATTTTGTTTACCCAGCACAAGATGGATTTGGGCTTTCTCAAACTAGTACTGCATTTAAATTCATAAAGTCTATATACCAAAGAAGAAAGCTCATCAGAACGTTTACCATGAAAATATTTACAGAAAATACACATTAAGTGACTGAAGCCGATATGCCATGTCAGAACCAATAATATTGCAGATTCTTCTTTGTATTTTAATCTCTAAATATGTAGCAGAAATACCAGGTCTGGTGTGACTATAAGATTCAGTGCGTAGACAAATTACAAGGAATTATCTATTTTATTTTGGTTTAGCACTTCATGATAGACGACAAACTTTCTATTCCTCCATAGCAGAGAGCATAACATTTATTGTGTGTGATAGCGGCACGGACTGAGGAATGGGAGAGCCGAGTTCGAATTCCAGTCGAATCCATTACATTCACTTACGTGCTAATAGCCTTGGTAAGAAATATTTTAAAAAGAATGAAGAAACTGAAAAAGAAAGAAAGAAAGAAATACTCAAGTACAGCGTTCGTAGAGTTGGAAAAATAACCAAAACCCTATTCTTAAAAGAGTGCTCAATACAGAGTAGAACAAATAATATTTTTTCAAAATTATATAGGCATGGTGGAGTAATGGATAGTTGCTCGGATTGAGGAATCGGAGAGCAGAGTTCGAATTCCAATAAAATCCATTACATTCATTTACGTTCTCATACACTTTGGAATGATATGAAACCTCTTTTTCTCCCCCACACCTATGGGTAATTAGCAGAACAGACCGGGTTCTATAATCTTAGATGAGAACTAGTCTACGGCAGAAAGAAATGGCAACCTACTGCGGGGAAAAAATCTACCTCGTCAAGGTACTGAAAGATACATGATTGCCTAAGCGTGTATCACGTATGGCACATAAGTGACTGATCCTTAATTCGGACTGTGTTATCGTTTTCGTTGGGTGCTAAACATTAACGTTTTCGTTGGATATGATTATAAAGAAATATGAATGATGAATACCAGAGACCATATCTTCGATTCAGCTAAAACAAGCAGTCACATGATAAACGTGCTATTGGTCGAATTGAAAATAAAAACTTTTTAGAATTCTGGAAAGCGTATTCTGCTGACACGATAATATAGGTGCACATATTTTCCGAAGCAAACAGGAAAATGTATATATGTATAGTTGGTATCTCGTGTTCGAGTATACCTGTCTACTATGGCGGCTAGACAATCCCTATTGCAGACGCTTCCTCAGGCGCATTTGTGTTTATTCAACACACACAGAGCCCACCTATAGTTTATACTGCCACAGTGCTACGCAGACCTTAATTATAGTTTTTAGGAAAGAGCGTGTTATCTAGCGTGATCGACAATTTGAACAAGGCCAGCACGCTTAAGACTTCGGCTACGATGATTGTCACTTCATGCTAACACAGCTACTGTCAGCACCAAAGAGTTCCGTCTACCCAATTATCATTCACAAGGCTTGGATCAGCCCGTGGTATAGGTTTCCAGACACTTTTCCATAGGTACCGCACACTAGGATCGACCCCTCCAGTCCGATAACATCAGGAAGTCTCTTTCCTGAAAAATCGACCACTGTGAGATTCGAACCGGCGTCTCATGGTCAGAATGCGAAGGTTATAACCACTCGGTCAAACAGGAAAATATGAGAGTCGTTAATATTGGTGTTGTGTCACATCCTCAGTCCTCTCCAATCTGATAAATATATTAATAGGAAGAGATTTAGATGAAAAAAGTTTATTCATCGTGAAGGGTTTAAAAACTGATACTTTACCTCGAAAGCTGAAGAACTTAATATCCAATTCCCATTACGGGAAAGTGTGTCTTTTTTGAGGATGCCTATAAAATAATGATACACCAGAATTAAGTGATATTCAAAGATTGTGTTAATGTCAAGCTACTACAGGTCGTTGTTGGTTATAACTTCATCATGCGCCATCTTTATTAACCGGGATAAAAACGATTCTTATTACTATACACATGAATAATTGTGAAACGCAAAATAGAAAAGATTCATAACAGTTACTGATAATCATAATATTGTTGGTCAACAGTAAAAGTAGTCGTAGTTGTACGAGAAAAAGAAGCAAATGATGAATGCGATATGGAATAACGGAAGAAGAAGAGGAAGAAGAAGAAGAACAACAACAACAACTACTACTAATATTACAATATTACAAAATAAGAACGAATTTGAAAAGTATAAGGCCAAACAGAAAAGATGTAAGAAAAATAATACTGTGTAATTGAAAAATAAAATCACAGGAGAAAAAAAGAAAGAAAGAAAGAAAAGTGAAAGGGAAAAAGAAAAAGTGCACTCTTTGAAATTAAGCCAGGATTGTAAAAGAATAAAGAGAAGGAAGAAGAAGGAAAAGAAGTTGAGAGAAAATGAGGAAATAAAAAAGAAGAAACAAATAAAAAAGAACACGACAAATTAGAGAAAAAAGAAAAGAAACATGGAAGAGAAGAAGGTTAAAGAAATGTATAAAGAGAATGAAAGAGAAAAGTCGAAAAAAAGAAAAACAGAATCTGCGGCTGAATCATTTTTACAAATCTGATAAACAATCTACTCACGTTTTAACTTTTATTTTATTTTCTTTCCTAATTCTTTGAAACGATAGAAGAAAGAAAAAGGGGAAAAGTCCCAAGTCGACGACTGACTTGTTCCTCTATTTAAAGTCGCCATTGTTGCTAACTCTTGGAAGTTGGACAAAAGGACCCAATCTCTTTCATCAACCTTCGACTCGTCCCGATATGTCTTTCAACACGAAAAATAGATTTTCTAAACAATTCCAATTTTTTTTGTTTTTTTTTTAAAGTACGTAAATTTTTCTCGAATGTTACAAATGTTTCGTTTTTTTTTTTTTTTCCTTTTCCATTTTCTTTCCTTCTTTGGTAACAATCCTCTAGTGAATCAATTTAAATTATTCTGGCAAGATGCCCTCTTGAACGACATTCATTTATTTCGGCATTTGTTTATCCATCTTTGTTGGCTGATTTTTTTTCTCTCTCTCTATTTTATGCAGAAATATTTGAGGTTATAATTCGCAATGTCGAATCGGGCTTTAGAACCTCTCTTAGATAACTTTGAACAGTGAACGTGGAGGGAAAAGGCGTCATTCCCACTATCCCCTCTACTTGCGTAGAATAACAAAGATCCAGACTTTTAATAAATCACGAAAATATTTTCATATGAAATAAATGTAAAATGTTATATATTTGAGAAATATATTTTACTAGTTCGGTACCTGTCGCTTTGATAACGGCAAGATGATGAAAGAAGAAGAAGAAGAAGTAGAAGACGTTGAAAAAAAGTAATTCTATGTAATAGAAGACAATAAAAGAATGAGAGAAAGGTTAATAGGTTAAATATGTAAAGAAATGAAGCAAGAAAGAATTTTAAAAGAATAAGGAATCTGAAGAAGAAGAAATAAATAATCTGTAATTAAGGATAATAATAAAAAACAGGAGAAAGAAAGAAAGAAAGAAAGAAAGAAAAATTAGTGCATTAGAAAGTGAGAGATAATTTAACAAAATTAAGTTGATTGAAGAACAAGAATTAAAGTATGAAGAAAAAGAAAAAGAAGGAGGAGGAAGAGTAGTAGTAGAAGAAGAAGAAGAAGCATAATAAAACCAAGGGAAATGAAAGAAAGAAAGAAAGAAATATTACAACATTAAGAAATTAAGAAATTAAGCGAGAATTTTAAAAGAATAATGAGAGGGAAGAAGAAGAAGAAGAAGAAGAAGAAGAAGAAGAAGAAGAAGAAGAAGAAGAAAACCAAGGGAAATGAAAGAAAGAAAGAAAGAATGAAAGAAAGAAAAAAAGACAGAAATGTTACAACATTAAAAATGAATTAAGAAATTAAGCGAGAATTTTAAAAGAATAATGAGAGTGAAGAAGAAGAAGAAGAAGAAGAAGAAGAAGAAGAAGAAGAAGAAGAAAACCAAGGGAAATGAAAGAAAGAAAGAAAGAATGAAAGAAAGAAAAAAAGACAGAAATGTTACAACATTAAAAATGAATTAAGAAATTAAGCGAGAATTTTAAAAGAATAATGAGAGTGAAGAAGAAGAAGAAGAAGAAATTGAGAGAGAATAAGAAAATAAAATAGAAGAATTAAATAAAAACAGAACATGACAAATTAGAGAAAGAAGAAAAAATATGGAAAAGAAGAAGTAAAAGAAATGTACAGAGATAATGAAAGAGATAAATGTAAAATGCTATATGTTTGAATAATATATATTACTAGTTCAGTATCTGTCGCTTTGATAACGGCAAGATGATGATTTTCATTTTATTTTATCTAATTTTCACCTAGGTAGAGGGATAGTGAATGAGGTCGTTGTGTGAAAGTAGAACGAGGTAGTAAAAAGGCCAGAATACAGGGACAGGGAGAAAAGATAAGGCCTGACCCTAGACGTGTAGAGTTTAAGATTGTAGTCACCAAGGAAGCAACCGCCACGAAATGTCTATGGGTTATGTAGAGCCAAACTCCATTTAGGGTGTGTTCCACAAATGAAACATTCTCGAAAATAAGCTATTTGTGTGCAACTTACTTTTAGCAATGAATTAAGATTTGGATAGAGATTATTCATCCCAGCGTACACGGCATGAGGGGTCGTAGCTCTAAATGTCTGAACTAGTGGAACTCATGGACATAGCTCGTCAAAACATTTACCATGGAGGTAGAGATATAATTTGGAGAAACTCCTGACGTTTCATCTGTGATTGTAACGTAGAAAATAATTAATGACCCGCAATCCGCGTTAACTCTTTAGAAGTCGATCAAGACAGGAAACTGAAGATGTGAGAGTAAAGCTCATATATCACAGCAGTATTACATTTTTCGTCTGATTTTAAGTCTTGTAAAGAGAGGACATTGCAGGCAATATCAGTGTTTGATTATTTATGATAAATTTGTTAAAAAAGTATGCTCAAGTTAAATACAGTCATAATAATAGCTTCAAAGAGCCGGATAATACAATTTTCCTGTTACCCAGTTGTTGCGGCCTGGCAGAAATATAAATTAACACTCATGACCCAGTTATCCATTTTACATTTATTCAATTTTTTATGTACCTTAGCGTATGCTCTAATACATTGTAAGAATATCATTATAACATATTTCTATTAATCAGCGAGTATTTCCAAAAAAAATTCAGTAAAATCTCATAATTAAAGTAATTCCTCATGTATAATACGCCTTCATCCATAATACGCACACTAAAAATTTGCTTAAAGTGTTGGAAAATTATTCTACTCACGCATAATACGCACCCCTTGTTTGGTAATTAAACCCTCTAAATTTTACCTCTCTAATTTCATTACGGCCAGCGTTTCCTAAACTTATTTAAAAAGTGGTTTTAAACATATAATAATATTATTCTAATTTATGTTTTATGATAATTCTTATTTTATTTTACTGCAATCTTTTAAAGATTTTTTGTAACTGTGCAACCGACGGTTGCAGGGGCTGAGGGGAATTTTTGTTCCTGTCCCGGGCGTACGCGCTCGATTCCCCACCTAAAAATAGACCTTGTGTCATATCTCGTCCAAGTTGGGGGACAGTGTAAATACCTAGTATTCAAAGTCAATGTTTGTTGATTTAAGATAACATATTTATTAAAAATATATGTTTAATTTAAATTCAGTTGCAGTCATAATAATAACTTCAAAGTGCCGGATTATAGAATTTTCTTGTTACTCAGGTTGTTGCCAAACAGGAATCAAAATTTACACTCTCGACCTAGATGTTCAATTCACTTTTATTTGAATATTATATGTACCTTCGCGTATGCAGGTGCCCGCATATTTTAATTATAAACATATTTGTAAGAATATCATTAAAAGGTAATTCTATTAATCAGTGAGTCTTTAAAAAATCCAATAAAAGCAAGCGTAAGACAGACATCCGAAGTAAAGGAGGGAGGTGCTTTCAGGGAAAAAAGCTACTCAATAACAGAGCGTAAAATGTCGATAGAAACACAATAAAAAGTCCTGAACTGCTATCTAATATTCTATATGATAGTGACTACTGGAATATATCGTCACGGATAAATGTTAATTGTAGCATTAAACATTTATTTATTTTTAAAAAGTAAGGACTTCCTTGTCAGAACAGCCAATGCTGCTGTCAGTTCAAATTTATGATTTTTTTCTCGTAAAACAATTTTTCAGGAAAATATATTTCTCCAGTCCAGTAGCTGTTATCGTTCTTTCCACTATTTATGGGGGTTTCTTTCCTACTCTTTTATTTGGATTATTATATTATTCGGGCTGTTACCCCACCTTCATTGCGATATTCACAACGTTTCAGCCGTTGTACAGTCATGCCTTCGTCTTTGATTGGAATTTCGACCCACGCCCTTTATTTCGTCCACCGGGGTAGATTGTTCTAGTTTCCCGTGACATGCCTCTTGAGGATGTCTTAGTTATTTCCTTTTAACTCAAAGTTCTTCGGTTCACCGTAGCTGTTGCCTGGTACTGAACTCACAACAATTTCGGTCTAATCAATGGATCTAACAAACCTATTTATAAACTGAGTCATGTGTCCTTGAATCAACTCTAGAAGGCCAAAGCGTACAACTGCCGAAATATTGCGAATACGGCGCTGAAGATGAGGGTAACAGTCCGAATAATGTAAACAATGTAAATAACCATAATACTTCATCTCGTAAATATAGACAGATATTGAAGGCCGGAGTGTGCAACAGCCGAGACGTTGTGAATATGGCAATGAAGATGCGGGTAACAATCAAAATACCTCATCTCTGAGATATATACAGATATTGAAGGCTGGAGCGTACAACGGTCAAAACGTTGTGAATAAGACAATGACTGTGAGGATAACAGTTCGAATAATGTAAATGCTTCATCTCAGAGATATTGACAGATACTTTTATTTGGAGTTATGTGGAATATCATTAGCTTGCTTATAATCTTATTTGCACTTCGACTTATATGTGATATCCGTTTTAGCTATTGCTTCCCTTGAAAGTCATAAAGTGATGCCGTTTCTGTTGTTTTGGTACAGTTCTTTGTTTGTTATTCTGTATCGCCAAACTACAATGTTCAAAGAAGTATCGTCTTTACCAAAACATCACTCGAATATTTTAACGATTGCTCTGAGAGAGCTTTTGTATGGAGCTAAGAGATTTTTTAAGAACATGATTGTTGTTTTGGGGCAATGTTTTGGCTTTGTAGCAATTTGAAATCTTGGGCGAATCTACTTCTAACCAAGCTTATACTATGTTCCTTTTCCTTCTTCAAATGATTTAAATGAGTTAAATGATTTACGTCGGTTTCTGTGAATCTGAAAATAATGTCAATTTCAACTATTTTTATTTGTTCATTCTTACTTCTTACTGCAGTCATATTTTAATGTCTTCTCGATGGCGTTCATGCCTTCAAAACGGGTCGCCTTGATGATCCCCTTGTTTTTAGAGAAAAGAAATAGTGACATAGAGCAAGATTAGGTGAATAGACATGTTGTTCCAGTAAGACGATGTTCTTCCCGGACATGAATTGCCGAATGCTCAGGGCATTGTGGACAGGTGCTTTGTCGGGCGGAAACAGCGACGATTGGTCCTGGCGCAACTGGCATCTCTTCCCGCACACTGAGCGAATCAAACACCGCAGATTATAGTTATGTTGTACCAAGATATCGTTTGATGATAACACAGTCCGCTTACCACTTTACACCATAGCACACACAGTAAACAATGACCCGTTGCTTTTCAGACATATCTCGTACTCAATGTTTAATGCATATATAAATTTAAGCTAAAGTTTTAAGTATTAAACAGACGCCACGAGGACAACATGTGGCACCCAAATTACAAAAAGGATAGATAAATACACATGATAAAAAGTCAACTCGTTTCCAAGAACGACCACTTTCCAGTCATATTACTTGCCGATACTGACGTCTCTGATGATTCAATTGCACAGGTAGTGATCTTATATTTAGTTACAGATTTTACAAGCATACTTACTATTTGCAGAATAGGTATCATTAGGTGTAATGCTAGGTAAATCCACTAGATTGGTGGCATGGATTGTGAATGAATAAACCCTGAGAATACACCCGTTAATATGAACGCTATAGAATGATCATGCGAAGAGAATTCGTTGACACTTAGTCAGTTTCCCCCCAATATCTCTCCTGAATGTTGAAGGGAGGGTCTTTTTTAAGGTGTTTGCCAGGAGGATGACGGGTTACCTGCTTAGGAATAACTATATAGACACTAGTATTCAAAAGCGGGAGTCCTGGGGTTTCCAGGTTGCTTGGAACATGTCTATTATTTGCGCAACGATCCAGGAGGCTAAAATTGAAAGGAAGAATATTCACGTCATCTGGCTAGATCTTGCTAATGCGTATGGTTCAGTTCCGTATAGCATGATACAGTTGGCATTGGAGTTCTTCTACGTTCCGCAGAGACTCAGGGGTTGTCTGGCTGTGTACTTCAATCTGTTAGTACTGTGTTTTTCTACGATGAATTACACTACAAGGTATGTGGAGCTGCAAAGGGGAATTGATATGGGATGTGCCATCTCTCCAGTACTGTTTGTGATGGTGATGGAGGTGATCCTAAGATGTCTGATACCAGAGTGCCGCTTCCTGCAGAATGAGGTTAAAATCAGAGCATTTATGGATGATTTGACAATAATCCAAGATGATAGGAAAGTAGCTCAGTTGGTTCTGGATAGACTTGCAGAGTTGGTAGAAAGGAGTCCGATGGCCTTCAAACCAAAGAAAAGCAGGCCACTGTCTATGAAGAGAGGGTCGGTCATAAATGAAGTGTTTTCCATCGCAGGTGAAAAGATACCAACAGTGCGGGAGTAAGGTGTAAATTGTCTGGGGAGGTGGTATAACTTCCCTGTGACAGATCGTCACCGTGGGATCGAAAACCAGCAACAAGTGGAGGTGGGCCTGCGAAGATTAGATCAATGCGGGCTTCCCGGAAAATTTAAGGTGTGGTGTATGCATTTTGGATTGATGCCTAGATTAATGTGGCCGCTGACTATATACGAGGTGGCACTGTCTAGAGTTGAAATAATTGAGAGGAAAATTAGTATGTGCATAAGGAAGTGGCTTGGTGTTGCAAGGATTCTTTCAGCTGTCGCTTTCTATAGCAGCTCAGGGAGCCTTCAGTTACCGCTTACTTCCTTGGTGGAAGAATATAAAGTGGCGAAGGTGAGATTGCAGTCCATGCTGTGTGAGTCGAGGGATGCTGTAATCCGGAAGAATGTGCCAGAGGTGAAGACAGGAAGAAAGTGGAGAGTGTCAGACGTGATGTCAGCAGTGGAAGTGATGGTCAAGCAGGCAGAAGTTCAGGGTGTTACTAGGAAGGGGCATGCTGGATTTGGTCTAGGTGAGAAGGAGAGATTCTGGTCAGAGGCTAGTAGACAGGAGCGACGCAAGTTACAAGAGCAGGGGGTTCGAAATCTCGAAGAGGAGAGACGGTTAGTGCGGACTGTCCAGCAGGCTCGGCAGAGCCGATGGCTGACCTGGGAGGGTATTGAGGGTGTTAAGTTCAGTTGGTCTGATTGGTGGCGTCTATGCGCAGGACATTTGAAGTTCCTCATACAGGCGTCATAAGACGTGGCAGCATCACCGGCAAATTTAAAGAGATGGGGAGTGCAGGGGCACCTACTGCCGGTTGTGTGGTGCTTATGGAAACCTGCGCCACATACTGTCAGCCTGTCCGAGGGCGCTTCAGGATGGCTGGTACACCTTCAGACATAACTTGGTACTGGAGGACGTGGCAGCGGATTTAAGAAGTGCTAGCATACCCTCGTTGGACCTGCGAAGGGTAACCTTCCTGAAGCAAGGTGCGACTGTCATAAGACAGAAGACCAGGTCGGAAAACTCAAGGAAGTGGAGAGTGTTGGTGGATGCTACACTGCCAGTGGAGATCGTTGTGTCTGGTCTGAGACCAGATCTGGTCTTAATTGATTTCGAGAAGCAACATCTGTTGCTTGGCGAACTGACAGTAGCATGGGAAGAAGAGATTGAGGAGGCGCATGAAAGAAAGATGCTTCGATATGAGGAACTGGTGACTGAAGTCCGTGAGAGAGGATATAGCTGCACTTTAGTGCCATTTGAGGTTGGCTGTAGAGGATTTCCTGCTGCCTCTTTAAAGATATTCCTCAAGTGTGCTGGACTCCCAAAGCCGGAGAAGGTGATAAAGACTTGTGCTGAAAAAGACGTGGAAGGAAGTGTATGGATTACCCAAAAATTCTTATCGAGTCGCACGTACCAGTTGCAACGTAACATCATCCAGCTTTTGCGGGCCGAACCTGTGGAAATGTACTGAGCTTAATGGGCCGAATCCTTGCTGAAGCACGGTGCTCATGATGAAGATTGCACCCGGTCTGTAGCACTAGATGTGTATTTTTGTTCTATATACGTATGTTTGTATGTACATATACGAGTACCAGGTTAGTATAGATGGAATAAAATTTCGATAAACAAAAAGACATTTTTTTAAAAGTACCCAGTACAACCTAGAGCAAATAATAATGTTTATTCAGAATTTAATTTATCTTTCAACTTCCCTTGGACAAATTAAGTCCGCCAATATCTTGTAGCTGGACCTTCTTCTAGCAGGAAATAAACGCACGTGTTTCTGATACGAAAAAACTTAAACAAATTACACGGTCCCCTCAAGATTTTGTTAACCAACTTAACAACGATGAAATTCACCTTTGATGAGTGAAACCAAATACACTCTATCCTTCCTAGATATGTTACACAGAAACAATAACGAACTTAATTCTGACGTTTATAGAAAAAAAAGCTACCAACAAAAATGTCCTGGTCAGTTTCTACTCAAACCACTATTCGAAAATTAAATCTGAAATTATTATAGGTTTATATTTGAGAATCTACAATCTACAAGCACCAATATTTACATAAATAAGAAACATATGTAGAAAACGCATTCGAAACCCCACAATGAACATATCATTTCATTGACAACGCAAGAAAAAAGCCTTCCAAATATATACAGTTGCAACAAAAAAATAACATCATCCATAATAATAAGTTATATAAAAACAGATACATAATCTACCGAACAACTCCGTCACGTCCATTTTCCATAACAACCGATCCCATCTAAACAACATCTAAATAATCACAAACACTTCCAAAAGCATTATGGATATAATCAGATCCACAACCAGCCATAGCAACAATATTATTGGAGCAGGCATATTTGAAATAAATTACCAGAACTCTTCCTGACAATATATTGTAGAAACATTCCCAAATTAAAAGCAAACGCTTCTCTAACCAAAAAGATAACTCATTTGTAAGAATTTACCAAATGCACTAGTCTTACACAGAAATAAATTCAGCCACAATTTTTATTTTAAGAATACTACACACAGAAAAACGGAAAATAATTTACTCCAGAAGGCCACCATTGAATATTTTCCAATTTTAATCTACCTCCTTTATTGTCACAATATCATCTTTGATAACAGATTCACTATTCTCCAAAGCCAAAGTACACAACAAATATATCAAGAAACCAAAAGAAAACTGCTGAATCCGTCAACAGACAACACAAACAGTATTTCTACATGTGAAGTTTTCATTTTATCTTTAATTGAAAGCTAAAAGATTAAATTCACTGTAAGTAAAATACTCAGAAACAACAGAATTTATATAGATTGGAATCGATTTTGTTCTAAAATAGCTGATTACCGCCTTTTTAGGTGTCTTTCATCGCAGTGTAATTCTCTGTATTAAAAGAAATCTTCCAAAAATAAAATATACTTTCCTGAAACATTATTTGAGTAATATGATCTGAATTGAAACAAGTATTATCTATTTTAAGGTTAAAATAAAAAACAATGTAATTTTAAAACAAACAGTAACTGTATTTTAATCGACAGGCGGTATTTATTTATCTGACTGACGAGTATTAACTGTGGTTTTACGGAAACTTTATCTGTAAAACATAAATTAAGAAAATGACATGACTGCTTTTTTATATAGTTTTTAAGTACTCAATTATCTTAAAAATGTTGGAAAATATTCTCCCAAAATCTAATTTTAGGAACATTGAATTTAAATTTACTATAGCTATGGCTCTTATTTTCTGATTATATCGTGTATGGTCGATTATACTTCCAAAGAGGTGCACGTTACGTAATATCTATATTTATATAAAATATTACAAATTATTTGTCAAATCTTAGTGCAAAATGATTTGTAATTAGCTTTTCAATATTTTTTAGTTAATATAGTTTTAAATTAATAACAATATCACCTAACGCAATTAAAATAATGCAGAATTTTAAAAGATTATAAAATTTGTTAAAAATTATTATAATTAATTATTATGATTATAACGTAAAAATAAAATAAAAACAATTCTTATAGAAATTCATTATTCATGGATTTTTTCTCAAGTATCATTAATAAATATAATTTATAAAGCAATTAAAAGATCTAATTAAATAATATCAGTTTTATTGCATTTTCATTATTCGATTCCGAGCAGATTTTCGGTAAATGAGTAGCAGTTTGAAAACAAAAGATTTCGATGATTTACATTCTTTAGGGTGTTCTACTAATCGAAGAAATTTTTCGATTAAAATTTAATTTTTCGATATTTCATGAAATTACGTAAGTTGGAATAACGTATGTCAAAATTAATTACCAAGATTTCCTAAAAAAACATTCCAGAAGTTCTTCATTTGGGCGTCCTGGGTAAGACGATAAACTACATCCGCATCCTGGGTATGACGATAAACTACATTCGCGTCCTGGGTATGACGATAAACTACCGCCGCTTCCTGGGTACGACGATAAATTACATACGCTTCCTGGGTATGACAATAAACTACATCCGCGTCCTGGGCACGACGATAAACTACATCCGCGTCCTGGGTATGGCCGATAAACTACATCCGCTTCCTGGGTATGAAGATAAACTACATCTGCGTCCTGGGTAAGACGATAAACTAGATCTAACAGCAAGGCCTCTGATTATACGTTTTTCGAAAAAATAATGTTCCCAGCTGTATGTTTTTCAGAAAAAAAACATTACCAGCTATATGTTTTTGAAAAAAGTAATATTACCAGCTATACATTTTTTGAGAAAAAAATCATAAGAGAAATGGATTTTTGACAAAACAAAAATATTACCAGGAAAAAAAAAATTGTCGGCATTAAATCACCCATTGTGGTTGATATGCAAATAAATAAAAAAAAAATTAAAAAAAAACAATTATTCATTTGGGAATAAGTCCTAACGGTTTCATAAAATCTGACAATTGTTTGATTATTGCAAGAATTTTCCGAATCAGTCTCGTTTTAAAGAAGCAAATGAAGCTAGAACACTAATCTTAAATATGACGTCAACCGCTAACAAAAAGAAAGAAAAACAATATTTTTATCCAAAATATCGAAATCGCTAGCATTTGTTAATAAATTTAATTAAATAATAAAAAATTATTAAGTCTTTCCTCTTAATAATAACATTTTGACTATAAAACTTTGTTAAGTTTGGGGCCTTTTTCATCATGCTATACATGTTTTTTTTTTCAGCGGACAAATTGAGGTACCTAAGCTAATGTCTTATCATTAATTACAAAGTATTTCTGGATACTGTATGTGGGAGGTATTTGTGTTGAACACATTTTAATTGGAAGTCTCACGTGCATATTTGTCAAGATACCAAATATTCTTTTGCCTTTTCAGAATTTCTCATTTCGGTGTCTCCTAAGGCAAGCTGGATTAAAACAATTTCTCTCGCTCCCCAGAAGAAATTTTGCCTGTGGTGATGCCTCGATTCTCTGGGCTGTAATTCAATAATTAATACTTGAAATCCCAAAGGCTTTCAAGCGATAATAATCTTAGTGTTAATATCTGACAGCAAAAATTACTATAAGGCGTAAATAAATTATTGCATTTCTTTGTCAATAATAAAACATGAAAAGAGCCGTTTACTACTACGTCAGTAGAAAGCTGCTAATAATTTAAATATTAATGACAGTTGTGACATCATTGCATCTAAATTCAAGTACTTAGATATGTTAACTTCAACAGAAGCCGAGTGAATTGGAAAGGTGAATTTGGTGGGAATTTTAGTAAACATGAATTGTTTTTGATTTGGGTTGAATTAACATCTTGGGGTGAATTTATAGAAAATATTCCAGGACTGCTATAGAAAACATTTTCACTGAAAGATTTTATAAATATGAAACGATAGTTCTACTACCTCCGCAGTCAATGAATGTCACTTCGGCGTGGCGTAATGGTTATCAAGTTTGTCTTGCTAGAATAATTACGACTGAGTAGTAAGTTCGAAAGTCATTGGGCGCCCCATAACTTCGGCCTTGTGCCCCATCTAAGTTATGCTTAGAAAATCATTTAGGGCACCGAGGCAGAGTGTAATGGTTAGCAAGTTTGTCTTGCTAGAAAAAATTACGACTGACTAGTAAGTTAGAAACTCACTGGGCGCCCCATACTTTCGGCCACATCTAAGCTTTGCTTAGAAAATCACTTAGGGCACCTCGGCGTGGTGTAATGGTTAGCAAGCTTGTCTTGCTAGAATAATTACGACTGAATAGAGAGGAGTTAGAGCTTCATTGGGTGCCCCATACCTTCGGCCTTGTGCCACATCTGAGCTAACCTTAGAAAATAGATATAAAGAAAATAGCTAATATTAATTTTGCTCTCAGTAAAAAATGTCTGTATATGTGCAAACAGTCAATCTTCTTTATTAAAAAAATTAAAATGATGTAAGAACGCGAATATTCTGTAGATTAAGCGATTATTTTCAAATGAAACAACAAATCTTTATGGCATCGAAATATCCGCCATTTTGCTTTCTATATGGTCTCTTTAAGGAAGAAGCATATAGGAAGAAAAATGCAGTCTATTGTTGAAATTAAACGACTTTCTCATTTTTCAAACCTTTTGCAGCGACGGATTGAGATGGGGCTATTAAGAAAAAGCCTTTCCAATTTATTCTTCTGATTAACGAATCTGGTGATGTGTTTTCGGTTTTATTAAACCTCACGTCCACCCAAGAAATGAAAGAAATGATTTGTGGGATTTCTTCCTTTATGTGGATCGAATTTGGAAAAAATATCTAAGCCTATTTCTCATTTCTCCTTTCTGGAAGTCTCAGGCACCTAACATTTATAGGATTAGCTTATTCGAAGGAAGTTTTCCATATTCAAATACACTTGGCTTATTTTCTATCATCTGTATCTATAAATACTTTCCACATGCTTAGATTTAGGTACTTCACGTTCAAACTTTCAATTTGTATCTCTTCTCATATTACAGGAATAATCTTTTCTTCAGACTTGCATTATTTTTTAAAAGTTTAGGCGGTCCTACAGTATCCTTTTAATATTCATATGTATAAATGTATTTTCAAAACATTTTTAATTTATGTATCCTTGAGTAATACTTATACCATTTACAATTAAAAGTGTAATCTTTCGGAAAGGCAAATATAAAAAAGAAAATGTATTTTCCACCAAATATTTTAAATATAATAATAATAAACCATAAAGTTTAAATTAACGCGGGTTCTTTAAATCTCTATCTATAAAAGGCAGGATGTGTGTGCGTATGTAACGAATGCACGGCCGCAAATTTCGGCGGATTTGCACCAAAATTTACATGCACATGCTCCAAGTTACTGATAAGCCCACGACTGACATTGCATTTCCCAACTCCCATCGATAGTAGAGATAATCGATGTTTTCATGCTTCTACGGCAGTTTTTATGTAGTTTGCCGCCATTTTCTACTGGCCAGAGTGAGAACCTATAACTGGGTGCCACGAATAGGTAGGAAGATTCTATTGGCCAGCGTGAGAGCCAACAGCTTGCTGACACGATTGTTAACCAGCATGCTAGCATGCAAAAAAAATCGATAGCTGCATTCGTCACAAGAGGGAAAAATTTAAATCTGCATGACACTTTACTCCAATTGGCACAATCGCTTGCTTAAACTCAACGTTGATTCTGATTCCGCAGAACTCGGTTGGGTGTGAAAAATTATTTGTTGTTAACATTCTTTTTTCATTTGGTTACGAGTCCTTTTTTAAAGCTGATCCTTTTGTGTTCATTTTGTTTAGTTCTTTTTTCGTAACAGATTTAATGTTTAGTATAGAGCTTAGAAAGAATTCGCAGTGTGTGATAGGCAAGAAGTAAGGCATGTAACAACATCAGCACGGCAAAAGGCACTGCTTTAAAGGCAAGTAAGGGCAAAAATATTTTAAGTCAAGTGATAGCGATTGCTGTATGAGTCGTACGATTTTTGAATCAAGCACGGGCAACGCCGAGCCATGCTGCTAGTCCAATCTAAACAAATGTTTAAGCAAACGATGTCTAAATATATTAGCAATCGTTTTACAAGAAAATTTCGTTAATAAAGGAAAATTAACGGAGGATGGTTAAACTCCAATTAAAACAAAGGTCTAACTTGGGAGCCGTATTACAGGAAAATATCGTTAGAAACAGGAAAATTTTATTAGACACAAGAAAATTTCCTTGAATTAAAACAGATTGTTCAAAATGGAACAAAGGTTTAAATATCTTGGGAACCATGTTACAGGAAATTTCGTTTCAATGACGGAAATTTCGTTAAATTAGCGCACGTTGGAACGTCAATATAAAAATAAATGTTTAATATATCTTGTTAGGAAAATTGCGTTAGAAACAAAGAAAAGAGTACTGAACTGTTATTTAATAGTAGTTCTCCTTTAGAGAAGAGAATAGCTGAACACTCTCCCCGAAGTTGAAAAAAAAGAGACTTGAAGGAATCGAAATCTGGTTCTTTAGAAAGAAGTTGAGAATAACTTGGACTAAACATGTGAGAAATGAGGAAGTTTTATAGAAGGATGAGATGAATATACTTAACATCAGAAAGGGGCACATAATGAAGAAAAAGGGTTTGGAAAATTTCAGGAGAGACTAAAGGCAAGATAGGAATGAAAACAGCATATAACCTACCTAGCGAGCTTTAGTAAATGGTTATCAGAAGAGGGTTTGGGAGGGATAAAAAAAAATAAAAAAACATATTAAGACCTACAAAGGACGGGGAATTGTGGAGAGTCATGATCGCCAAGGTCCTGAAGGAACACGGCATAAAGAAGAAGAAGAAGAAGAAGAAGAAGAGAAAAAAAGGAGGAGGAGGATTATATTAAGAAGAAGAAGGAGGAGGAGGTCGACGTGGAAGAAGAGAATAAATAGAAGATGAAGAAGAAGAAGGAGGAGGAGATTAAGAAGAAGTAGAAGGAAGAGATTAAGAAGAAGAAGAAGAAGAAGGAAGAGGAGGAGATTAAGAAGAAGAAGAAGAAGGAAGAGGAGGAGATTAAGAAGAAGAAGAAGAAGAAGAAGAAGAATTGCAGTTTTGAAACATAACCAGGGTTGATCGGTAATATTAAATTCCAAATGAACCACTGAAGAATAGATAACGGATAAGTCACTCAAGGATGAATTTGTAAACATCGATTGCTCAATGGACAAGGATTCAGACTAGATTTCAAAGGAGAGTAAACATTCTGTCATGACTGAAGAAAAGGATAAGGAATTTTCTATTTTTATTTCTCATTCAATGATGAATGCGTTTACGTATGATCACTTCTCATCAGCGTTTTCTTTGCTTCATTGAAGAAACACCAAATTCTGAGGATCTCCAACACGAAAGGCAATCGACGATTCATGGCACAATTCCAAACCGCTGAGATATTCTATACGGTACACTGATTCTTATTTAAAATTATTTTTCCTTTGTCTTATTTTATTCTTCAGCATTTGGAAGATCGTGGTCCTCTACAACTTCCTCAAATTTATAGCGCTTAGCAAAGTCTGTGTTTCTAACTATCAGTCCCATTAGTCGGCTTCGTTCTCAATTTAAACTAGATTTTTAGTTGGCTCACTCGTGTTTCTATCCACACTACTTGCGGTCAATATATCATGTGGGTATAATATTTTACAAGCCACCTTTACTCATTATGTTCCTCCAATACCTTAAACAGTCTATTTCGGATATCTTAGATTCCATATCCCTTAAAGGATCCTAGTATCTCACACGCTCTATCCTTGGAACTCTCAACGACAACATAAACATGATGTATATTGCTTTGGATCAACAGTTCGTAGCGTTTTGTAATCGGTGGCGTTTAAACACTGTATTTCAATGGATGTGTATGAGCACACATCCATATGTACGTACATATATATATATATATATATATATATATATATATATAAGTAACGGAAATCTTGGTAATGCCAAGGAGGAAAAATAAAAAATATAAAAATAACAATTTAAAAAAAAAATTAAATATTAACTAATACGAAAGTTTTCAAATATATTAGTTAAATATGCAAGGAATACATTGAACAGGCTCGATTCACGACCATAAGCTATCCAAAAGTCACGTCCGAAATTAAAGGCACCAGTCACGCTAGTAGATCACTTAAAGTGAACGCAGTGATCAGGGGTCGGGGGAATCGGCTAGAATTTTTCAATCGACACGGTGAAGAAACGGTCATTCAACAGGCTGGCAAAGACCGGCCAAACGCGCGATTGGACATTACAGACGAGAAAAAAAGAAGCAAATTCTCACATAGTTACTTCAAAAATAAGACGTGGGGGGGGAAGGACGGTTAACAAAAAGCAAATTACAGAAATACAAATTAATAAAAAACAAGACATTAAATAAATAATTTACAATAAATCTTTTGGAAATAAATTAACAAGTTATATATACATACACAAGGAACGCGGCATCAAATAGGTGGGGGGGGGCATTTATAGTTAACAATAAAAAAAATAAAAAAATAAAATAAAAATAAAAATCCTGAGAGCTCAATGTTAAGTCAGAGCGAATAATTATTTTAAAGAAAAAACAGACCACTTAAAGTCTCCATTTGTAATAATTTATTTCACCAGAGAATTTTCTTTTTCTTGGAGCTTCAGACTTTACTTTCAAAAGGTGAAACGAAAAATGAATTTATTATATATATATATATATATATATATATATATATATATATATATATATATGTAACTGTCAAAATGACTAAGGGAATTCAGAGCAGTATGAATCTTATCCAGCCCTTATATTATTTAATAACTTAAAAGAATTGTTTGATCAACACAAGGGCTGACCAAAATTCATGATAAAAAGTAAAAAATAAAAAAAAACAAAGCAAATGAAAAGTACACAGAAAGTTCATTTTCTCCATCAAGTCATTTATTTCTGTAGTTCGCTGCTACTAACACGCAGAATTGCTTTCCTCTAGATGATGGTCAAGCTGGCCGAAACTAGTCGAGGAATCTAATTGAAATAATAAAAAAAAGAAAGAATATTAATATACAACCCAGTGTGTATGAAGAGTTTAATTTTTGAATATCTTTAATTGTTCAAAACAAATATATATATATATATATATATATATATATATATATATATATATATATATATACACACACACTACACTTTATAAGTTTTCCAATCTGTAGCTAGCGAACGCTTGATGAATGTGTGTAAACGCTTGAAACTAGAAGTCGTGGTTGGGCATGCGCGAAACACGCTTAGGCGATCATGTATCTTTCCTCGATATATGATTGAGGATGCATTTTTTCCCGAGGTAGATTGCCATTTCTTTCTGCGTTCTACCATTTGCTCCCCGGTCCATTAACCCATAGCTGGTGGGGGGGGGGAAAGAGGATTCATACATTTCCCTCGGGTATTAGCCCGCAAGTGAATGTAAGAGATTCGACTGATTCACTACCCACTCGAAAACTGACTTAAAATAGATTAAAACTCTGCCAACTATCATGGTACTGAACACTCTTTTTTGTGTGTGCAATCTTAAGCAGGCTCTTCTGGGAGCTGCTTATTCATATTCACACACACGCATACACAAACACACACACATATATATATATATATATATATATATATATATATATATATATATATATATATATATATATATATACACACACTTATACACGAGGCTAAGTAAAAAATATCTGAACTCTGAACTAAATGTATGATATGACGACATTGTGGCTATTTTTTTTACTTATTTCCGTATATATATATATATAGTGGCTTGGAAATCATCCATGTAAACAAATAATACTATCATCAATTTCTTGTTCGTGTATTGCATAAATATATTGTGTAATTGTCATCTTTGATAATGGCTTATGTAAGCCGAAAGCTCAGATCGGATTAAATAAAAAAAGTATGTATCAATATTGTGATTTTCTTTCATTATTTAATGATAATGTTATTAAGATTATCAGACTATATGAAAAAAACTTGCATAAAATATATAGACAACGCTTATCTATATTATTTAATGAGACATGTATTAATATATATATATATATATATATATAGTCAAACCTAATGAGCTAGACAAGCCTACCAAGGTAGGGTTGTCTGGCTCATTAGGTTTGACTAGGTCTGCTCTACGTTTGTATCTAGCTCTTTTGTTAGTTAATTGTTTACTCGTATCGGGGTTTTTTCTTTGGGCCTTGAACCTGTATCTGTGCGATTATTTTCGACAGACTTTCATGTTCCTGGCTCTTTTTTTTAATAAACCTTTTTTACCCTTCGGGATTGATTTGGCTATTGTCAAATCAAGAATTCGAAGGTTTTTCGACACGATTATAGTCACCTATATATATATATATATATATATATATATATATATATATATATATATATATGCTATATTTATGGGTTAAAAGTGCAAAGTATCAGGAATAGATCTTATGTAAATATAAAAATGGACATTGAAGTCAAGTGCATACTGAGGTCAACACCGAGAGTTAACAGTCTGTTTCATGTTTGACCGCAATCTTCAGGCCATATAGATTACGATCAATCATGAAACGGACTGTAGCCGCCCAGTGTCCACTTCAGTGGCCAAGTTTACATTTACATAAAAGAAAACCAATTCGATTTATCCAGTAAACTTCATTCCAATACAGCTTGCGTATTGCTACTTAACCTTAACTCTCAGCAAAAAATGAAAAACACACACACATGTACACGTACATACACACACTCACTCACTCACTCACACACACTCACACTGATACTCACATATATATGATTAATACAAATATGATAGTTGCTACTTAGGTGACAGTGAACCTGACAGCAATCGCTCTGTTCACTCGTCAGGAGATGCCAGATTCTGAAAACTGTTACCGCCCAACTTCCGGGAAATTAACATATGGAATACAAATACATTCCCAAATGGCTAATGTCGCTGACGATGTCCAAATCTAAATGTTGATTACAAATATCCATGGACCCATGAAGCAATATATCACAGAGTTATTGCCCAAATCTCATACGAACCTTCTACTCCATTTGTAAACACTTTGACATTTGCATCCCTAAAAGGTTTGTGTGCCTTACCCTTTACTGGAGAAGAAAAATATATGGGCCGCATGTCCATTTGCGAGTTTTTTGCTTAAATCCAACAAAAACGATCTATTGTCGGGAAGACCAATTACAGGGAAGCGTCAGGGAATATATGACCCCATTAACCAATTAAAAAACTAGTCTGTATCCGTAAAATCGGGTGGGCAGGGTATTGCGGATTAAGAATTTTTGAGTTTGAACATAGATCGCCGGTGAGCAAACACAGGCGACCCCATTATTGAATTAAGTAGACCACGTAACAACAGAGGAAATGTGTAAGTAGGAAGTCGCGTGACGTCTACTTGATCGCTATATCTAATCTATCTTCTATACTATAAGAATATCTATATTTCTATTCTATCCTCTATTACTCTACGGAGCGCTATTCTCTACTCTATTCACTATACTATTTATCTATTCGTATCTCTATACGAATTACTATTCGAGCGAGTATTATTGTAACACTATTTAGAAACGGCAGGTTAATTAATCAATTAATTAACCACAGAAGTTAATTACGGGGATCACTTAAACCGATAGATATAACGAAAGACATACTGAGCGATATTCTTTTTGTTTTGTTATTTTCCCAAAACAGGGTATCGGTGAAAAAAAGATTTTTTGTTTTGTTATTTTCAAGTGCGATTCAAGATAACCATTTTACTTTCTCGTGGAAGTGTGATGCTGAGATATGCCGAATTATCTGCGAGGACAAAAGAAGGAAAGAGAGAAAGAAGAGAAGGAAACAGAGGGACAAGACTTAACAACTTAGATGATAAGAGAAAGAAAAATGCCACCCACAAAAGCGATGTTGTTTTGTGTAGTGGAATGGTGAAAATTCTCATGGTCATTGTCGTAAAAATTAGTTGAGGGATACCAGAGCTTCTGGGCAGATAAAACATTGGCTGTGTCAGGATGACGAACTTGTGTTATCAGTAGTTGATGGGTCGTCTGCCGACCGCACACGCAGCTCGGCCCTGGATTGAGAGGAAATGTCGACTGGACAGAATCTGCGTTCTGTTTAAATTCGTTTGTGATAACGAAGGCTATGTTAGGGTATTTTAATTAACCCAATTTCGCCAAAAAATTCGTCCACCTAATGTTGGCGGAAAAACTTGGTTGAGAAAAAACATATCCAGTGAAGTTGGATAAAAATTGAGATTATCAGTTGACGCCTATTGGCCGAATAGCCAGGCGGAGATGATCATGTGACGCAGAGAGGAGGCCTGCCACCGGCCATTGAGAGGATAGGTATGAGATGTTACTGCGAGGAAGTGGGAAAACCGTTGACGCCCTCTAAAGTATGGTGAGATACCCATATGAGAGCAGAAGAGGGTGGGAGTGGAATAAGATTTCCAAATATGGAAAATGATAATTATTTTGGGCCGAAAACAAAGAAAATCCTTATTGGGGATTTGGGGTCGGCGTGGTGGCCGCACCACGTCCGACCCCACGCCGGGTTTTGATCGGCGTCCATATAAGCAAACATCTACGGGTGTTTCAGAGTCGAGTCCAGTCAGTGAGTAGAGGCCAGTCAGTGAGTGAAGAGTCCAAGAGCAGTGCAGTTCGCAGAGAGACGCGCCTCGCACAGGTGAGCGCACGATTCCATGCCTTCCGACTTAGACTTCTAACCAAGAACAAATTATAGAAGTCTGACTTATATTCTCCATCCAGATATCCAGAACTAGTTAAGGAACGCAAAAGTGTTACAATCCACATTTTTTTTTCTTCGGGCTGGGAGAGAAAGAGAGAGACGCACTCCTGTAACTCAACAAACCGACATAAAATTAATCACTATTCCTAACCAGTTGCTCGCCTTGAAGTTGTTGTTTGTGCTTTTGTTTTTTTGTCTACATTTATTGTGCAGTATCACCTTGACCCGGATTCGGCTGGCACTACGGCCCGACGTTTGATTGATCTCGTCAACCTAAGATCAAGTCACAACGTGGGTGGGTTAAATCGAGATCAAAGCAGTTGCTTCGGTGACCAGGCGTTGGAAGCGAGCCGAGTACGACAAGTTGGTACTAGAACCCAACAAGACTTCAACCGATGTCCCAGGGTTAGCCCGTCACAAAGGACCGACGTTACATATTGGCGTCGTGACTGAAAAAGAAGTTGGGTGTCACAAATGGTGCCCTGACCAGGACGACGGGTGTCACATTATTAGTGCGAGTGATATTCTAAAACTTTCTGACACCAGCATTGTTCAACAGCGGACTATAAGTTGTATCTGCAATTACAAAGTCTCTACTACAGCGAGCATTACGAAGTAACAACAAGTGTTCGTTGGCATCACGAAAAATTCCTTTAAAATCAGACGTTGTATTCAGTACTCATCCAAATCGATGCCATTAAAGACAGCTATCGATGAAAAGCGCTCTGGATTTGGCATTGGGAAGACAATGCCAGGACAATACCAGACTTCACGACGTTTTGCAGATCTGGAACATCTTGTACGCCTCTGCTTTCTTACAACGATTTGTCGGCACCAGTTTGTATCCTAGAATTGGGATCATCACCTTTTCTTTTATGACGGAAATGGCTGTGATTCACAGAGACTTTGTCAAGTCCATTGGCGTGAATTTGATTTTTGTTGGACAACTCTGCGCGACGGAGAAGCCCACTCAATTGCCGAGAAGTACCTCCCTTGCGGTTCAAAGGGGATTTAAACTAGCAAGACTGGCAACTTGGTTGCATCGGGCGGTCGGATTCTTAGTTTGCCAAGTTCCAGCTTGGTTACATCAGTCCGACTAGCGGTAAACTTTTCCCGCCTATCTGGCCGTTGATAACGTGTAGATCTTTGCCTATTCCGCTATTTGAATCTTCGGGACTAGGCCGCGTTCAGAGACGTCCACTTCTTCAATTTTACCGTCATGATTGGCCATACAGTAGTTGACAAGGAACGGATATATATATTTTACAATGAATGTCGGAGTGAACAGTTTGTTATCAACGATACCACTTTGAATCGTTAATTTGATGACGGTTAGTAACAGCGTAGGGCCCAGAATAGAGCTTTGGGGGAACCCTCAGATTTGTATGAGATCTGGAAGCGAACCCGTTCAACACGACCTTCATTTCAGAACTTGTTAGAAACGAGTGGATTAAACCAGATATTCGACCTGTGATACCATTGCCCTTGAGCTTGCGTAGAAAGCTAGCATGCCTGATCCTGTCAAACGCCTTCCAGATATCTAGAGCTATATCCCGAGCAAAGCCGTTCTTATTTAGAGCTTGATATACACATTCAGTGATTGCTGATAACATATCAGTGGTAGAACTGACGAAGTGGAAGACATATTGATGGTCTGAAAGGGGGTCGCCAGAAGATAGCTTAACCACTTCAGCCTTGATTGTGCTTCGAATAATTTGCCGCAGAGCCGTAAGAGACTAATTGGGCGATAATTTGAAATTTCAGAGTTCTTAAGAACAGGAACCACAGAGGAGGATTTCCAAAAACTGGCAAGCAGCGAAGCAATTGTTGTAGAGTTTGGGGGAATTAGAGCAAGCTCATGAGTCCATTTGATTTGAACAATGACAGGGATAGTGTCACGTCCACCTGACTTGGTGAGAATCTAATTTGGAAATAATTTCTAAAACCTGTTATGGGGTTAGGCTCATATCACGAATATCGGGCAAAAATCAGACATGGATACTCTAGGTCAGTTGAGTGTGTTGTTGGAAGATAAATTACGATAAAGCACTCGATCATTTCTGCTGCATATATCAGAACTTCAAATTGATTGAAGACAGGAATGACTGAGGATTTGTTCTAGTTCATCACTCTTGCCATCTTCGACGCTCGTCATTCGACCGCTGTGTTCTCTAACGTTATTGATAATGGCCCTAACGTTGCTGTTGCTGCTGTTGCTGCTGCAGAGGACGACGACAATGATCATTATCATCATGATTATGAGGAGGATTAGTCTTCATCAGCAAAGGAATTCTGAATCGAAACCTTTAACTCTAAGGAATTCTTAAAGTTCAATACCATGCATAGTTTTTAAATAAATAACATTCATCAGCCTGAAGCCATTTTAATTGTTGTTCTCAGAAACGTTTGTATATACCAAATAGTTTGGGCATTTCTGAACGTGTTGGGCGTTAGGTATGATATTTAGATGAAACTGCAGACCAAACGAGGCCATTTAAGTAGTTTTCCCATGATTGTAGGTAAGTATATGGGTTGTTTATAATTTACAAGTGTTGGTCAACACAATCGCAAATCGATTGGTTTGTTGTTGTTTTTTATAACTGATAGCTACATAGAGGTATTTGAAGTGATGTTTCAAAAGTAGCACCTTCTATTGCAATTTCTGAACAAATCAGAGACAGTCAATTCTTAGGAGGACGCATATTTTCTATGAAGATGTCCCGGACATTCAGGCCGGTAAATGTCATTAATACTGTTTATTATAAACAGAATATTTACTTAAATATTTATATCTATAAAAAGAACGTATAAACAAAAAATGTCTTAAAATAATTGTCGGACTTTGTTCATTTCATATATATATATATATATATATATATATATATATATATATATATATATATATATATATATATATATATATATATATATATATATATATATATATATATATATATATATATATGTGTGTGTGTGTGTGTGATTATTTTGGGGATTTAGGCTTATCACAGAGTAATTCGTCGAGCCTAGAATAATCCTCAACAGTCCGGGTTCGATTCTCGGTAGTGGATGCGAACTGCTGATGAGCGCCAGATCGGACGAAATGTCCGTTCAGTGCTTTCTGCATTCTGTTGAGGATTATTCTAGTCCCGACGAATTACTATATTATATATATATATATATATATATATATATATATATATATATATATATATATATATTAGTGTTTAAAAGTTTAAGGGCAGGCCTCATAATTTAATGAATTGGCACTACGAGTAGTTGTTTTCTAGTTTAAAAAAGAGATGATTATAAATGATTACAAAAGAAGTGATACATGAATTTTTATTTGAAATTTTATTATTGGAAAAAGAAAAAAGAGAGCATTTTGTGATTAGATTTTGCTCTCGTCAAAATATCCTCGTTTAGCCTTGAATACTGCAGCACCATTATTTTGCATTCGTCGCAAATGTTTCTTAAAGTATAAGTGTGATAATTGATTCAATTCTTTTTTCAGTGACACTGAGAATTCCTTTTCATTTCTTGGATGGAGTTCTCTCACTCTTCTGTCAAGTTCCTCCCTTGCTAATTCTGTGGGTCGCGTCAAACCTTTGAACTGTAGTGTACGTATATACTTTCATTGAAATTTTATCCTCTATCCTATGATAAGACTTCATATTATGCAAACATCTGTTGGTATACATGCAGATATGATGTATGTTGGTCTTCATGCAGATACGATATGTAGTAGTATATATTCAGATTTGATTCAGTTAGTAAAAATATAGATGTGATAGTTGATTGCATGAATTCAGATATGACGTAAGTTGGTATGTATACAGATATGATGTATGTTGTTATGAATAAAGATATGATGTATGTTAGCATATATGAAGATATGATGTATCTTGGTATACAGGAATATATGATATATGTTGGTATATGTGAATATATGATGTATGTTGGTATATATGAATATATTATGTATGTTCGTATATATGCAGCTATGATATAAGTTGGTATTTATGAAGATATGATGTATGTTGCTATATATGTATATATGATATATGTTGGCATATATGAATATATGATGTACGTTGAAATAAATGATGCATGTTGGCATATATGCAGATATGATGTATGTTCGTCTTCATGCAAATACGATATGTAGTAGTATATATTCAGATCTGATTCAGTTGGTATATATGTAGATGTGATAGTTGATTGCATAAATGCAGATATGATGTATGTTGTTATGAATAAAGATATGATGTATGTTGGTATATAGGAATATAAGATGGATGTTGGTATATATGAATATATGATGTACGTTGGTATATATGCAGCTATGATATATGTTGGTATATATGAAAATATTATGTATGTTTATATATGTGTATATATGATATATGTTGGCATATATCAATATATGATGTACGTTGGTATATATGATGTATGTTGACATATATGCAAATATGATGGATGTTAGCCTTTATGCAGATATGATGTGTAGTAGTATATATTCAGATTTAATGAAATTGGTAGAGATATGATACTTGATTTCATATATACAGATATGAAGTATGTTGATATATATGAAGATATAATGTATGTTGGTATATATGCAGCTATGATATATGTTGGTATATATGAATATATGATGTATGTTGGTATATATGAAGATATGTTATATGTTAGTATATATCAATATATGATGGATGTTTGTATATGTGTATATATGATGTATGTTGGTATAGAGGAATATATGATGTATGTTGGTATATATGAAGATATGATGTATGTTGGTATATATGTATATATGATATATGTTGGCATATATGAAGTTATGATATACGTTTATATATGAGATATATTTTGGCATATATGCAGCTATGATGTATGTTGGTATATATGAATATATGATGTATGTTGGTATATATTAAGATATGATATATTTTAGTATATATGAATATATGATGTATGTTGGTATATATATAGGTATAATGTATGTTGGTATATATGCAGCTATGATGTATGTTGGTATATATGAATATATGATGTATGTTGTTATATATGAAGATATGTTATATATTAGTATATATCAATATATGATGGATGTTGGTATATGTGTATATATGATGTATGTTGGTATAGAGGAATATATGATGTATGTTGGTATATATGAAGATATGATGTATGTTGGTATATATGTATATATGATGTATGTTGGCTTATATGAAGTTATGATGTACGTTTATATATGAGATATATTTTGGCATATATGCAGCTATGATGTATGTTGGTATATATGAATATATGATGTATGTTGGTATATATTAAGATATGATATATTTTAGTATATATGAATATATGATGTATGTTGGTATATATGAATATATGATGTATGTTGGTATATATGCAGCTATGATGTATGTTGGTATATATGAAGATATGATGTATGTTGGCATATATGCAGCAATGTTATATGTTGGTATATATGCAGATAGGATGTATGTTGGTATATATGAAGTTATGATACATGTTTGTATAAATGAATATATGATGTACTTTGGTATATATAATGTATGTTGGCATATATGAATATATGATGTATTTTAGTATATATGCAGATATGATGTATGTTGGTTTATATGAATACATGATGTATGTTAGTATATATTAAGATATGATGTATGTTGGTATATATTAAGATATGATGTATGTTGGTATATATGCAGATATGTATGTTGGTATATATGCAGATATGTATGTTGTTATATATGCAGATATGTATGTTGTTATATATGCAGATATGATGTGTGTTGGTATATATGAAGATATGATGTATGTTGCTATATATGCAAATATGATGTATGTTGCTATATATGAAGACATGATGTATGTTTTTATATATGAATATATGATGCATGCTGGTTTATATGAAGATATGATGACGTTTTGTATATATGCAGATATCTAGTACAGGTGTTGACGTTACGCACAACTTTAAAACAGTTTAGGAAATGAACCCACGTCAATATTGGAAAGAGAAACAGAAGCCTCTGGACATTGGAAACTTTTATCCCCGAAATATCTTTTTAAAGATAGGTTTTATAAATTTTAAAACGCTATACTAATATAACAATAAATACCAAAAGTTTCCTCATAGGAAACGGATAATATTACCATTATAAGAGATTTTAAATGCCAATAATTAATATCTTGATAGCTTACATTGCCAGGACAATCTCCTTAATTCGGGACAATCTCCTTAATCCGGACGCATGGATTGTCAATAAAATATAATTTTTTAATTTCTTGAATACTGTTTGAGTCACCACATCATTGTATCGATTAAATGCCATAATGTTCAGAACGTGTTTGTTTATTTGCCGATAATATTAAACGTTATGTTAATGCTTCTGTTCGATGTTGAAAAGAAAGAAAACAAAATAAATGAAGGATTTCCAAAAGTTTTTTTTTTAAACTTGTAATTGAAAATATTTGCATAAATGATATTTTAATCTTGATATTTATTTTTGGAAACTGCAAGAAAAAGAAAGAATTGATATTGAAAAAAATAATCGAAGGAATGAAAAATAAATAAAAAAGCAATAAAATTGTATTTTATCAAAGTTCTGTTTAGGGAGAAAAGAATCTAACGTGAATCGATGGGCGCAAGTTTAAACACACATCGCATAAAAATATTGGCAAGACAAAAATTGTTTATTTCATAAGGAAAGATAATTGAAATAAAAACCATATTCAAATAAAAGCTTTTGACATTATTATTATTATTATTATTATTATTATTATTTAATTTGATATCTGGCGTTTACACATTTCCTTCCGGGTCCCGCTCAGGGACCTAAGGTTAAAAATGGCATCATGACACTTTCCACTGCAAAGAAAGAAAAAATATAATTACATAGATAAAGCCCTTAGTAAAGTGTGGGCTGTACTTGTCAGAAAATGTTTTGTATCTCTTTGAGGCATGGACTTCCAGGGATCCCTTCAATTAGCCTACTGGAATCTTTTCCAACCAGTCCAAGGGCTCCAACTACAACAGGGATTGTTGATGTTTCCAAGTGCCACACTTTTGAGATTTCTATTTCAAGGTCCTTGTATTTTGATAGCTTTTCGAATATCTTCAAAGGTACATTGCAGTCTGCAGGGACTGCCATATCAATAAGGTGGCACTTATTTTGTTTGTGGTCTTTAATAACAATGTCTGGGCGGTTGGCTTTGATTGTTCTGTCGGTGTGTATTGTGTAGTCCCATAGAATTGTAACAGGTCATATCTTCGTAACCGGGTCAAGGTGGTGTTCGTACCAGTTTCTTTCAGTTTCCTTCCCGTAGGAGTTTCAAATTTTGCAGTGGAGATATTGGCCCACTCTGTCATGTCATATCAATTGGAGGTAACTGACCTACACTACAATGCAAGGAATTTTTAAAATCAAAATGTCATTCCGATTGCTCCACAAGAAATATGTTTTCCGATGCAGACAATAGAAAAGCCCATTGAATAATGCAAAAATGTTGGTATCATAATTTGGAAGTACATATGCTTGTGAAGAACATTTTTCGAAAATGAAATATACTATAATTCGTTTAACCCTTTGAGTCTTGCGTTCCTGAACAATTTTAACCATTCTTCCTGGGCACTTGAGTCAAAATTCGCAAATAATTGGTATGTAATATGTCATGGTAGACATAAAAATAGTTACAATTGTTTACCTACAGTTCAAATGTTGGCTGGGCATTGTCATTGTCTCTACCATTAGTAAAGGAGTGGTCAGGACTCAAAGGTTTAAAGGGTGTTATCTCTCATTCATGACACCTGCATTTGTCTCTTCATATCTATCTATCTATCTATCTAAGATCATTCATATCTTAATAATTCTATCTTTTTCAGTTTGTTCATATCTCTTCCTTTAAAGAAGATGTCTGAGCATTTTAGGATTATAGTTAGCCCTTTGAATCCTGCGTCCCTGAAAAATTTAAATCCTTCTTCCTGGGCCCATGAGTCAAAATTCGCAAATAATTGGTATGTAATATTTCACGATAGATATAAGAAATATTTATAACTGTTTACCCACCGTTCAACCGGTAGCTCGGCATTAAGTCATTTTTCTCTACCACTGATAAAGCGGTGGTCAGGACCCAAGGTTTTAAGAACAAGATTAGGTGATGACAGATTGGTGATGTTTTCCCTTGATGTAGAGAAGTTATGAAACAATAAACAGAAACACGTGTCTCATTAAATAATTTTCCATTTCTAACTGTATTTAGATTGTAGTAAGGAATTTGCATTTTTTTAATGTGTTTGTTGTTATTTTTAGGAAACTAACTGAAAGAAATTGGTATGAGCACTACCCAGATTCGGTTACGGAGATAAGGCCTGTAGCAATGATATCGGACTACACAATACACACAGAGGAAACAATCAAAGACATTGTTATTAGAGACCGCAAACAAAAAAAATGTCTTCCTATTGATATGGCAGTCCCTTCAGACTGCAATGGATCTTTGAAGATCTTCGAAAAGCTATCAAGATACAAGGAGCTTGAAATCGAAATCTGAAAAATGTGGCACAGGGGAACATCAACAATCCCTGTTGTAGTTGGAGCCATCGTATTTGTTGGGAAAGATTCCAGTAGACTCATTGAATGGACACCTGGTGGTACATGCCTTAAATAAATACAAAGAAATGTTTTTACGAGTACAACCCACACGTTACGAAGGGCTTTATCTATGAAAAATATGTATTTATTTTTTATATTCTTTTTAATTGGTCAACGAAAAATATCATCGTGCCATTTCTGACCTTATGTCTATGGGCGGGACCCGGAAAGAAATGTCCACACACCAAACATCAAAGGAAATAAAACAATAATAATAATAATAACAATAATAATAATAATAATAATGAACAAAATGATTGACGTAACACTTCCAGTATTTTTCAACAGGTAAGTGAAGAACGCGATTTAAGAAAAGATAAAAAAAAAACAGTGCATGACAATTTTAAACACGATTTCAACAAAATGTCTGTATTCAAGTTATATTTAAACATTTTTGTTATATAATAATATATAAATCTACAAAAAAAATTATAAGTCTTATACAAACATTGCTTATCTTTCCAGTAAAATTTCGCTTACACGGGATGACTAATAGGATTCTGTCAGAATAGTTATCGTATTTTTTGGTGTTTGTGATGGTATGAAATTACGGTAATCTTCTTTTTTATCTATTTGATTCACAATTTATTTCAATCGTGAATCTTGATAGCTGCGCCTAAAATATAATGCCGAATGTAGTTATTAACCTGCTTCTAATAATCTTTTATATCCGTGAAAATTAGCCTTATGCGTAAAAATTGGCAATTCAGGTATGATTGATTTTATCGTGTGATAATGGTGATCAGAACAGCGGTGTAGATAAATGTTTGAAGACGTATTCTTGTAAAATAATTCAGTCATTAGACGATTCCTTGAGAACTTTATTCTAGTGTCTAAAAATTCGACACCAGCTTTGGCGGATTTAGATGTAAATTTTATTTGTGTTCGAAAATTTTTTTGCTCGAAATTCTAAAAATTTTAACAAACTTTCCTGTGGACTTTCCCAGATGAAGAAAATATCATCAATAAATCTCAGCGAAAGTTCTGGTTTATGGACGTGCTGTGATTCGAAAGCTTCAAGTAATTTTTCTTCAAAATTTGTCAGAAATTGTCAAAGATAACGGTCATAAGGGTCCCCATTGCACGTCTTTCATTATTCATGTTATTCATTTAAGTTGTTCTTTCTGTTGAAAGTCTTCAAGTGATGTTTCTATTATTTGATAGAGTCTTTGGTGATTGTGTAACGCCAGTGTCGAAGAAAGGTGGTCTTTGCTCTAAGACTTACATGTTTTATTCATTCAAAGTTATTTTTAACCATTAATTTAAGAAATCTGTTGAATACAACTGATAGTTTTAAAATTTCTGAACGAGTTTTGTGCCCCACAAGACATTCATATGAATGTAACAATCTGATGAGACAACCTAAAAACGTGGGTATGATTGAAACAACTTTTTATTTTTATTACTGAAGGCTAATGAGAATCTGTCAGAATTGGTTTTCTAGGTTTGTTCTATTATAAAACTCAAACAATCTTCACTTTTAGCCATTTCTTTCGCAATTTGTTATCGCTTCTTCCATGATTGGTTTTAAATATTTTGAAACGTTAACATTTTATTATTATTATTATTATTATTATTATTATTATTATTATTATTATTCATAGCTGAGGGGATACTGTCAGCATTTCTATTGTGTTTTTCTTGGTTTTGTCCTAGCATAAAATTATGGTAATCTTCATTTTTAGCTGCTTCATTCTCATTTTTTTCAGTCGCGATTCTTGATAGCTGCACCTAAAATATAATGCCGAATGAAATTATTAGCATTCTTCTAATAATCTTTTATATGCATGACAATTAACCTTATGCGTAAAAATGGGCAATTCAGGTTTGATTTTATCGTGGGATAATGATAATCAGAACGACGGTGTAGGTAAATGTTTGCAGAAATTAGATGCAAATTTTATTTGTGTTCGAAAATTATTCTTTTGTGCAAAAGTGTAAAAATTTAAACAAATTTTCCTGCCTATGTTCCCAGATGTAGAAAATATTATCATAAATTGCAGTCAAGGTTTCCGTTTTAGGCCGTGCTGTGATTTGAAAGCTTCAAGTATTCTTTCTTCGAAATTTGTCAGAAAGACATTCTCAAAGTTAACGGCCATACAGGTCCCCATTGCACGTCTTTCATTATGTATGTTATTCATTTAAGCTGTTGCTTCTGTTGAATGTCTTCAAATGATGTTTCTATTATCTGCTAGAATCTTTGAAATATTTTGAAACGTTAACATTATTATTATTATGATTCTTGATAGCTCCGGGGATACTGTCAGAATATTTATTGTGTTTTTCTTTATTTTGTCCTGGCATAAAATTATGGTAATCTTCATTTTTATCTATTTCATTCGCAATTTATTTCAGTCGCGATTCTTGATAGCTGCACCTAAAATATAATGCCAAATGAAATTATTAGCATTTTTCTAATAATCTTTTATATCCGTAAAAATTAGCCTTATGTGTAAATATTGGAAAATTCAGGTTTGATTTTATCGTGTCATATAGATGATCAGAACGACGCTGTGTGTGATGACGTAGGCTTGCAAAATAATTCAGTCATTAGACGATTCCTTGAAAACTTTCTTCTAGTGCCAAAAATTCGACACTAGCTTTGGAGAAACTAGATGTAAATTTTATTTGTGATCGAAAAATTTTCTTTTGTGCAAAATTGCAAAGATTTAAACAAACTTTCCTGCCTATGTTCCCAGATATAGAACAAATTATGATAAATAGCAGTCAAAGTTTTCGTTTTAGGCCGTGCTGTGATCTGAAAGCTTCAAGTATTTTTTCTTCGAAATTTGTCAGAAAGAAATTTGCAATGTTAACAGTCATGGGGTATCCCCATAACACATCCTTTGATTTGGTGGAAAGATTTTTCCCAAAATTCATCGTGTTGCTTTCTAAAACGAACGTGTAAGTCTACAGAGAAAGTTTGACGCAATGGTTTTGTTTCGGGGTTTCCCAAAAGCTTTGTTGTATGCCTCAATCCCTCCCTTTTGATTAATCTTAGAATAAAGGAACAAGACAGCCTTAGTGACCAAAAAGCAATCATGGAAATCATATTTTCGCTTTGAAAATTTATTTATTTTAGAAATATAATCAAATTTGTCTCGGACATAAGACGAAGACCGATTTGCTGCAGAAGCTAAAAACCGTTTTGCTGCAGAAGCTAAAAACCGTTTTGCTGCAGAAGCTAAAAAACCGTCTAGCCACTAAGAGATTTTTACCGAATAACATTCATTTTCACTACAAATCGGGTGAGTGGATGAAAATTTATCAATTCCTATATGTATCATTGGAAGGCCGAAAAACATTGGTATTATTTGCTCCCAACGGGATATGTTAGACTCAATGATTTTCTATCTTTTCAAAAGGATCATGTCTAACATTTTCTGTAATAAGGGATCTGGTCTATTCTTATTTTGTTTAAAACAAAAAAAAATAAATAAATAAAAAATGTTGTCGCTTAAAACTACTTCACAAACCGAAATATAGTTTTTCTTATTTATAATAACAATAGCGCCCCTTTTGTCTGCCATTTTTATGACAGTCGAATCATCATTGGCGAGATGACTAAGTCAATTACGTCATGAAGTGGTAAGTTTGTTGTAAGTTTTGTTATGGTATGATTTTAGCTTTTCCATTATACCAGACTGGCCTGTTTTTCAAAGATTCGAGTAACAACTGTCAGCATCCCTCTCAGACTATCTCTGTATACCGGGATGAATTTTTATTAACCCACTTATGCCAGATTCGATCACTATATTTGTCTTCGGCTGTAATTGTTGTAGAAATTTAGCCACCATTTTTTCGAAAAAATATTCCTTCAGCTTATGACAACGGATAAATTGAAATACACCCCGAGATAATTTATTTTTGTCAAAAGTTCTTGTACTTGGCCAAATATTCAATCCAAGCACGAAAACAGAAATATGTTCTGGGGAAATCATTAAATTTTCTAAATTTATTACATCTTTATTTTCCAGTGCGTTCGAATTTTTGAGGGAGCATTTTTATTGTAATTGTATTTTTTAAAAAAAGATATTTATTTGTGCCAATCTTCGGGACTTTTGATATTCTTCACTGATCACATAGACCTTGTTTCATATAAGAATTAATTGTGATGTTTTTCAATATATGATAATATTTAGCAGGTCTTTTAGCAGGGACCCATTTTAAGGTAAATATTAAGAATTTAGTTGTGTTCATTGCATATATTGGTTTGAGATGAATTTTAATTTTCGTGAAGGGAAGTGATCGATTATTTACAAGACATAATTGAAAATGCGATATCATTTTCGATTGGTAAAATTCTTTTTCTGGAGAATTTCCTATGGCTAATTCAAAAGCCTAGCTTAAAGCAAAAAGGCCACAAGCAAATGGAACTACATGAGGATAGGATTTGTGAAATTGTTTTATAGTAGGAATTATGTCAGCTTCTGATGAGTAGAGTGATGTTATTTGCATTGTGAGTTTGTGAGATACAGTTATATTTAAACTATCATAAATATATACGTCTCCAAAAAGTTAGTGTTTTTTTTTGTATAGTGCATAAAAATTGTTTTGTGTCGAAAATATGTGAGGAAATCAGTAGGGAAACGATCGTAGGTTGTTTCGGAATTTCACTGTGAAGCCGAAGACTCAAATTTGGTCGCATAACATTTGTTCAGAAATAAATAAGTTTTCAACGAGTTTTTTTTTTTCAACTTGAAAGATTGCAGCCAAAACAGTTCTCAGGTAATATACCATAATCTTCTTTCTTTGTTCTCGAAATTCCCTAGGATAATTGCATAAATAATTGAAACAGCATGCAGACGAACAAAACTGTGCGACATTATTTAATCTTGATACAATTTCTGTTGTGGTGTCCACCCTCTTAAGAGTCTATGTTAGACTCTTCCGCCCACTATAAGAGAGAAGTTTGGGAGAACAGTAAACAGTGATTGGATTGAGTGATAGTTCATTCGCCAAACACTCACTAGTCTTGTAATACTCTTCTGGTGTACTTAATGTTCAATATACGATATATCTGCAAACATGGTTTTTGTTATTACTTAAACCATTCACAACAGTATATATATAAATTCTATATATATTATATGTGTGATACTTATTGGAAAGCTCTCAATATCTTAATTTCTGGTGTTCCCAGGTACACGTTGACCCGTGGTGGTAGCACGTGTTAGAGTCCCAGCTATGGGTAAATAACTTGTTTGAAAATAGCTTTTAATACCAGAAATACCTTATAATAAAGCAAAATTATTACCGGCAATAATTTTTGAAGGAAAAATTATTATCACCAATACTTTAAAAAAAAATTACCAGCAATACAAAGTTATACATACTTTGAAAAAATATGACCAGCTATAAATTTCTTCAAGGAAAAATATTCTCAGAAATAGATTTTTCAAGAAAAACGTATTACCAGCAATAAAAATCATGTCGGCATTAAATAACCCATTGAGGTTGATATGCTGTAAAACAAAATTAACCGAACCAAAATAAACCACAGAATACATATTCTATTTATGAGAACTAATCCTAAAAATCTTGTCGGCATTAAATAACCCATCGATGTTGATATGCTGTAAAACAAAATAAACCAAACCAAAACAAAACAAAATAAACCAAACAAAGAATACATATTTTATTCATATGCACTAATCAAAAAAATATTGTTGGCATTAAATAACCCATTGAAATTGATATGCCGTAAAACAAAATTAAACACACACACACACATATATGTGTGTGTGCGGTACTTTGAAAGTGATATTTACACAAATTTATACAAGTTGGGTTAAAGACCAACAAATGTCATCATATATATTTTTAAGAAAGCGCAAACATATAACAAGTCTGTTTGCTCTATTCCTCTCTCTCTCTCTATTATGAATATATATATATATATATATATATATATATATATATATATATATATATATATATCTGTGTGTGTGTGTGTGTGTTTGCATGTTGTGGTGTCCTCCCTCTAAGATTCTTCCGCCTACTATAAGTTTAGTAAGAGAGAAGTTTCGGGAAAAGTGAACAGTGATTGGATTGAGTGCTAGTTCATTCGCTAAACACTCACTAGTCGTGTAATACTTTTCTGGTGTACTTACTGTTTAATATACGATATAGCTGCAAACCCGGTTTTTGTTATTACTTAAACATTTACTTGGTCACCATATTTTCCGTACTGAGAGTGTCCAATTTAGATATGTAATGTTGGATTACAACATCCATAACAAGGAAATAATTGTTCTCGCTTTTAGTCATTTAAGCTTATGATGTAAAGAATCATCTGGCCACGATACATCCATAGGAAGTTTTGATGTCAAAACGTTAGGGACGATCTTCTGGCATCGGCAGTCATGGAGGAAAATCTGATGACTTATTATTTTAGCCGGAAAACGCTTGATTTGCTTGATGGAAAGGGACGCAGACTTAACTTTGCCATTCATAATTGAGCAAAACAGCGGTTTTTGGTTTCTTTCTACGCTGGCCTCAATTGAAATGTAACGGGCTGACAAACCAATTGTGAACAAGACATCGCACAAAAGTCAAAATCTATATTTGTACCTTTTTTCAAATCAATGGTTTCGTTTTCCGTTAGAAATTCCAATTCTTATTCGATGTAATATTATGTCTACGATGATCTAAATGTAATTCAGAGTAACAAAATGATTCCAATATTATTTAATATTTAATAGAAAAGCGTGATGTGATTTAAGAAAAGTTAAAGAAAAAAAGACAGTGTCACATTTTTAATATTTCAACAGAATGGTTTTTACAAGTTATATCTAACAATTTTTTTTAAATAGAAAAATATATATAAATCTATAAAAAAAATATAAATCTTTGTACAATCGTTGCTTGTCTACTATTTAATAATGATTAAATACATTAATTGTGGCACAAGGCCAAAAAAGAGAGAGATAGGTCAAAGCGGGTCGGTACTATCTTATACCAAGCTAATCAGAATCACCAAGCATTCATTCGTTACAATTTACTCACACACCATAAGAATCTATCCTTCACCATTTGATACTCCATACAACAAATTATCACACAAACACAAGTCCCCACCCACTGCTGAAAAACAACCCATGTCTTAAAATTTCAATATTTACAATTGTATAAAAATTCTATCACTGTTATTGAGTGGGGTTGATGACCCCGAAAACAAACTAAAAATGTAATATGATATTAAAACCCGCCCACCCCTCTAAAATAAGAGTTGCCGCTGTATTCTGTCTCGCGAGAAAATCAAGCGTGTCTCTCTCTCTCTCTTTCTCTCTCTCTCTCTCTGGGGGAGGTGGAAGGATAATAAAACTGACCCAGTCGAGATGAAAAGCGCAGGCCAAAACAAACTGGGGATGTTGGGAATCTCGACTTGAATCGTTGGAAGAAACCGGTCCCATGCCGGGAACGACTCTTACCTTAACTAGGTACACAAAAAAATTTCATATTATCCGGGGCTCCACAACAAATTGCTCCCTTGTGACTTACGGGCACTTAAAAAAGAAAATCAAGGTTAGCTCCGTTCACCCGAACAAGGCTCGCCACGTTTATCCAACTTCCGCTGAAATCTGTCAATACCAACCGCTTTCAATCAGTTCTAATCTTCATGATGAGCTAATGATCAAAGAATCGGATCAGATGAGAATATCTATCACATCGCAAAATTGTCTCCATCCGTCTAAATCACCATTCTAGACGTGGCCAGCAGCATTAGAAACAACATCCGCTTCCCCTCAGAATACGGTGCGGAGGGCGCACATTTTCACACGCGTATGCGCGATCAATTAACACAAGACATTCGGGGGGGGGGCGATACGAGCTCTCAACTCAATGACATAGTCCCAAAGAAGGCACACCCGAGGAGAATGTTAGAAGGCGGGCGAAGCCGTTTCATCTAAGACACGGTTACACCGATGACAGTCCGGCAAATCCGCGAAGCCCCATCTGAAGGCTACGTCACTGAGAGGTAGTCTATTCCGATCCAATCGCCTGTTAAGCGAAAACACAGGGTTGTTGAGATAACCCGCCGCTGGCACCCAAAAGCAGAAAGATAGCAATCCGCTGCGTCTCTCTACACTAATTTCAGATACAAAAGTCTCCTATGCTGAGAAAGATCACTGGAGCCTCAATACTCAAGAAAGAAATCTGACTGATACTGTGGCCTACGGTGACATTTAGCCCTAGAAAGAGTAATGGTAAGGCGAATGAATGCGTTCCTCACTCTCCTCTTCAAGATCAAATCGTCTGTCATTGTGCGGCGTCGGAAAGCCAACGTCAAGGCGTGTCGGCGACTCGCCAAGTGAGGCATTCAGAGCCACCACTCCCCCCATGACACAGACGTTGTCACTGACATCTCTGTCGACATAGTACTTTCGACCGTACCACAAGAGGGAGGAGAGCTACCGCTCGATCGCCATCTTATGTTCCTTATAGAGAGGAAGTGCAGCCATCCGTTAGGGGATGGGAGGTAAGTGACCACACCTCATGCCTCCCCTTCAAGAACAACCGCCTTCGGCAGCAAATATCGACCGACGCGCCGACATTTGCCTGTACTACTGATCAATTTTTCTCCAGCTGGAGTTCGTGCCCGAACCACACGCCGAGAATGTGAACGGGCCCTTCAGTTGAAGCAAAAGGCCCCGGAAGATCGACCCCTTCCAGGCACATAACCGCAATCAGGAAGACTTGTTGCGTTTTATCTTGGACCCCGTGATATTTTCGTACCTTTCAAGCGCCTTCACACCACCTCAATGTCGCTGCGGGACGACAAGTAAGTGAACAGATCATCGTAAGCGGGAACCCTGGAAAACGTTGCTTGTCTTGACATGAAAAGAAAACGGCTGTACTCGTAATGAACGCGTCAAAACGAATGAAACTCCGCCAGTGTAAGGTCATACAACTGAAACGTGCTTAATATGATGGTGATCTTGTTCATTTTTAAATTTCTATTAACTACAGATATGGCAGCCTAGACAAAAATCCCTCCCAGAATATAACAGGTAGGTTTTACGCAGTGCACCGTAACACCTGCAGTTTTTGCTTCTGTCTCAGCAAGGTGTTAGCTCGGAGTATAAAATAGATTAATCTAAACTTTACTCAACTTTTATACAGATTTTTATTCGTAGTATCAAGAACAGGTTTTCTTAGCATGTCTAACATAAAAATGTGCAATTGAAATTTTCAGAGAATCAATATTAATTCTTTACCTGTAGACGGCACTCACAAAAAAGCATTTACAGGAATTGTACTCCTCAAAAATGTTAACCAATCAATTAGTACTCAGTATTTAAGCCTAGTGATAATCGAATCAAGATGATAAACTTCAGTGCATTAGAATGCAAATATTTTCTTGTGTGAATAAAATATGCATTTATTACATCGAAAAAGAAACGGATACATTCTTTCTTCGGCATTTATATTACAGATTAGAGAGATTTATAACAGAGTATCACTTAACGTAACCTCACTTATATTCTATTTATAAAGAAATAAACACGATGACTGCCAACCAAACCTTAGCACTTTTTGTGGTCTTGTACTGAAAGCTTCAACCATTGTTTTTACTGCAAATATCACCGTCTAAGGCATGAAACAAAATTCCCACTGGCAGTTAAAAAAATCAACATTTATAGGCAAATATTATTGTAAATATAAAAAAAACACGAAGGATTTGAAAACAAAAATAAAACTGTACAATATCCAATCTAGGGCCTCGAAAGGTTTTCGTTTTTAAAACAATCAACAAAAGAAACGTGTTTCTCGTTGTACTTAATTTTTGCACAAATTCTGCAGGGTCTGATTGGCCATTATTTCTTCTCAGTTGGTGGTATGGTTACTAATGAATGCGGTGTTCAACCATCCGTTTCTGATACATTGTCAGCTTCTGAGGCTAACAACGCGTTCATTCGCAGTGATAATTGTGCTGTGAAAGCAACGTTGAAACTTCATTTGGAGCTATAAATCGATATTTAAATATTGCCTAACTTGGCTATTATAAATTCTCCTTTCAAAACAGATTTCGAAATTAACCCCTGGCAGTTGACGGTTTAACTTAGAATAACAGTGTGTATACTGTGGCGTGGAGTTATGTAAGACTCGGTTTACACCGATGGGATTTAATTTTTTTCAAAGTCTTATTATATTCTGTTTCTTATCCCGCACTTAGTGTTCGTTAATTCTTTCCCTGTGACTCTAAAACGTAAAATATAGGGAAAACAAAACATATATCATCTAGGGAAAACAAAACAAGTAAATATAAGATAAATGATAAATATAAGATAAACTTAATTTAATTCAGATGTTATTAATACTTCTATATAAACATATATCATATAGGGAAAACAAAACAATCAAAAGGATATTTTTATTTAAATTTATACATTGCGTTGAAGTGATACTAATTAAAGTAATTAACGTTCTATGTTCTCTATCAAGCTTACTTTATCCGTTTCTGCAATTTCTCGATCACAGATAAATGTCACAAACTGAATCTTCCGTTGAAATGTAGGAAATAAATTGTCTAAATATTTCTGCGCAATGCGATAAATGATGCCGATATCTCGTCATAATTACTCGTGGTAACAGTACATCTTGCACAAATCCAGTCCTCAGAAATCTGAATATTACTTTGCCAATCTAAATAGTAAGACTATTCATTTACAAAGTGATGATTTGCAGGATTATTTGAGATGTTTTATCAGTTTATTGACTGATCCAAATCGATGGAGTATGAAATTGCAAAATGTTCAAATTCAAGCCATCCTCAAGTGTCCGTTTGTGTAAATAAAAACTCCAAATTTTTTATGGTGGATGTTGGAAATACTACGTAACAAGTGTCTGTCATACACAACTGCGAAGATGTTTCAGCTACCTACGAAGTGCATTCACGAAGCTTAGAGACTTTAGGGAGAAGAGACAGTTATAAATCTCTTAGATTATTGTAATATGTGTATATGCTTGCTATACATCTGTTAGGTTGACCAAGTTTCGTTATACATTATTGATGAAGACTGATGTAACGGATCTTTGAATACACACTCCTAAACACTGCCTGTCACATCTGAATTGTTTGCAGTAGAATGAAGTAGTTTTTATATATGAAAAAAGCACATTTGTTTGTGTTAAAATTATCATTATAGAAAAAGTCAGAAATTTTGGGTATTTCATATATATATATATATATATATATGTGTGTGTGTAAGCAAATATGTGGATGTAGATCCGACGGTATGTTGAAAAATGTGGAAAAGACACAGCAAAATACGAATATGTAAGTTTACTGTTTTAATTTTGTTTTGCTGTCGACGTCAGACGTTTCGGTCTAGTAGACCATCTTCAGGACATGGTTATTGGAGACATATTTATATTTAAGTTAACATGAAGAGACGATAGACACAAGACTAGTCAGAAACAGAAAAACTGAATAAATATGTCTCCAATAACCATGTCCTGAAGATGGTCTACTAGACCGAAACGTCTGACGTCGACAGCAAAACAAAATTAAAACAGTAAACTTACATATTCGGATTTTGCTTTGTCTTTTCCACACTTTTCATCATATATATATATATATATATATATATATATATATATATATATATATATATATATTTAGGCAGCAATCCTTTTATGCAAGTTTCATTAAAAACGACAGACAAGGTACTACGGTTAAGTTTTTTATTTAATTTTTCTTGTGTACGAACAAGAGTTTCCTTTGCTGGACAAAGGGTGTGTAAGAATTGTCCGAATGTTTTATTTTTCCGATCGCTTTCGGCTATACCTTTAGTCATTCGGACAGTTCTTACATTCATCGTCAGGTATAGAAATAGATATGTCTTTTTTACATCCAGGTAATAACAGGACAACGAAAGTTAAGATGTACACCAAAATAGGTTTTTTGGGAAATGTGATATTGTTAACTGTGAAAAATATTTGGGAGCGTGCGGTTGAGGTTGAATTTTTTAAAATTTTGAATTGTGCGTTTTTATACTAATACGATAATTCTTTTGTAGAGGTAGTTTTTTTCCAGCCAATATGGCATGAACTAAATTGTTCAATAAATAGAGGAATGTCACCGTTATTATAAGAAATTTGCACATCGGATCAGTTATTTTAATATCAAGTATGTGGTGCAGTTCAATTTACATTATATGAATCATTCATACAAAAAGCAATCTTATTAGCTTTATTGACTTACTTGCAACTGGTACGCAAAAGTTCAATGAAGATGAATTATATATATATAGGGGGTGTCCATAAATTTCGTGTGCACTTGAAAAAAATTTATAACTTTATTTGTATTTGCGATAGAAATAATTTGTAAAAAAGATAAGAAAGAAGTAAATCAATATTTTTGAAGGTTTTATTGAAATTGTCTTTAAGTTTCCACATTTCCTCCATCATTAGCAATACAAAGGGTAATACGATTTTGCAGTTCACGGAAAGCTTTTGCCAACTGATTTACAGTAATGCCTGAAATCACATTAGTTATTTTAGCTATACATAAAACTAGTTACATTAAACTTTATAACATGTTTTACAGATCATTTCTATCGCAAATACAAATAAAGTTATAAATTTTTAAAGTGCACACGAACCTCATGGGCACCCTGTATATACATATATATATATATATATATATATATATATTAAATCATTTCAATCTCAAGCAAGGCAAACAAGTCAATAAAACAAAAAAGTGTTACTTAAAATGAAAGAAAACTGAATGTGTGAAACTGTGAACACGTTACCAAAGAAAAGGAATTACTAATGTAAGCAGATGGCCATGATTGATATTACAATATTATTGTAGTTGAGGTTACAGCAACGATTTCCAAGAGCGAAAATTACAAATTGAGAATCTATTGGAATAGATATATATATAGATATATACATAGATAGATACAAAGATATACACACACGAGTAATTATAATTAAATTATATATACAGTTTTTAATTTACATGCTCCTCATATAATTCTATATGTTGACGTTCTGTAATGGTTAGCTTTCTAGATGCTCCATATTTTCGGCCTCGTACCACATCTAAAGTGCACTTAGAAACTTTCCGTTTAATCTCAGGTAGAATCATTGTCAGTTATAAACATTCAAAGGTAACTACAGCGTAAGAAGTCATATTACATCACGGACTGGTGACTTCCCATCGCAATAGACCCCGGGAAAGCATGAAATGACCTCTTTTGCCACAGCTTAAGTGGGCTCTCTCACTTTGCATGTCTTCTAGTCTCGAATACCATGGAGACTGCAAAATGAAAGCACATTTTCCCTAAGATGTCATAAAAATCCACGCGCATCATATAAAAGAAACGAACAATGCATTCTTTCTTTCTTTTTAAAAAAAAAAAAAGGCTAACAACAAAAACTATTACTTTTTTGTTTGCGAATCTCTTTCAACAATCGAGTGTCATTAATTGTAAAACTGACTTGACTCCGTCATTTCACAGAGAGCGCGAACCTCGAAGATTTTATTGATACCTAAGCAAGAAACATTAGAACTGGAGGCTAAGTTTTGGGAAAACAAAGAAAAACTCTCAAAAGGTTAAAAATAAAATAACTAGATAAATAAATAAAAATCCAACTTTGCGACTTCGACTTTGAACAGAGTTGAAAGGGAATAATCATGACCAAAATCGAACTAAAAGATAACGGTTTTTCATTCTGACTTTCCGGTTCGATGTGTTAATCGAAGCGCGAAGCGAGTTGATCAGATAAGACTATGCGTTTTCCTCGAGACAATATTCTCTTGGCACACTTTCCAGAAGTAGTTCGTAGGTTGGCTAAAATAGGAGACATATGGAAGTGAGTTTTAAGGCGTCTGACTTTCTCGTTGTCTGCCTCCAGTTATTGACAAGCAATGTAATTGTAATTAATAGAGGAATAACGGAAATCTTTTAAATGCATATATTTACAGGAATATCCTTATTTCGTTTCGTTGATTTTTCGACCCAACGACTTGTTCTGTTAGCCATTTTTATACAATTTATACATTGCATATTTTAATAGTCATCGGAAGTTACACACAACCCGGTTTAAGGTGTGTATAGCTTGTTCCACAATACTCCGGAGAAATCGACTAACGTATTCTGATTGTTTTTCCGTTCTTTAACTCTCTAACGCCTACGTCAGGCCCTGCTTGTACCTAACAGATAATGGACTATTCTGTTTATATTGGGGGGGGGCGTCAAATACCTATCAGGTAGGGAGCGAGGTTAGAAATAAATAAATAAAGAAAGAAAGAAAGAAAGAAAGAAGCGCCGACAAAACTCTCATTCGGTCTGCTTCATTGACATGGAGTAACTTGTCAATTTTTAATATTTTTATTTGTACCCACTTACTTCTTTAATTAATAAGATGCTTTCATTCATATGATTGTTATTTTCGTATTGAGTTGAAGTTGTTAAGCTACGAAATTTAAAGACGCAATCGGGAAATTCCATGGCTTTTTTGTAGTCGTGGACCCTGAAAGGAGATTATGTAACCCTCAACATAAGAATCATGATAAATCAAAAAACTTCAAACCAGGAAACTTCTAAATTTCTCTGGGTACCACTAGTGAATAATTGTTGCGTTGTATCTCAGGTTCGTTGACGAGGTGCAGTTAATTTTAGTCAAACGCTTGACTTAAAAATTACTTTTTCGGCCAGATTGTTACTCACGAGTAAGGAACAAAAAGCAGCAAACCAGTTTTTATTCTCAGGTAATAACTTACTACTATAAGCTAGAGGAGCGTAAGTGTGAGAGGGAGGGGCGTAGTTCAGCGGTTGACGTCTATGTCCTTCTGTGTGGTCCACTTCGTCCCTTCGGTTTTCCTTTTCGCGGGATGGTCAGTTATATGGACAACAGTTTTCTTCGTCCTATCATATTCGTCTAAAAAACTAATTAATCTTCCTTCCGTCAGTTTCTCTCAGTCTGGGCCACTTGCCCTTGTACTTTGAAGTTGACATCACTTGCTGATAGACATCAGTCGAAAGTAAATGTTCTGTATCGATTTGTGTGACACCTCGCGCTGTTTTGTTTTTAAAATATATAAAAAAAAAGACATCTGCTTGACTCATATTGTTACAGAATATTCCACTGTGGAATCCTTTGGTACTGGTTAATTAGTTTAAAAGTAAAAAATATTTATTTAATTCGTTTCGAAATCACAAATTTTAATAAATATTATTAGGAAATTAATCATTTATTGCAACAAGATGCCGAACCTTAAGAAAAGAAATACGGAACCCCCCCCCCCAAACAACATAAAAAGACAGAAATAAACAAATACTTCAATCGCTTTATCCCCTTGGAAATTGTTTTCCAGTTTTCGGTTATTGTATTTGTTCGGATATTTTGCTCTGGTTTTCTTACACTGTTCTTATAAGAAGGTACTATTCACAAAGATGAAAGAGCGACAATGACGCTAATACATTTTGTCGAGTTCAAAATTGGACTTTAACAAATATTGGAATAGTGTATTTTCTAATTCCTGAGAGAACGTTTTTAACTCTTTGGGCCCTGACCGTCGCTTTACTGATGGTAGAGAAAAAGTACTTAAAGCTCAGACACCGGTTGAACGGTGGGTAAACACTTGCGTCGTGTTTCGCTATTGTTGTGCACCAATAAAGGCAGGACCTACTGGGTACTCTGGTACACAAAGGAAGAATTCTGGCAATAAAGTGAAGGCATGAAATCATACTATCTCCCTGTTAAGTATAATGCTTATATCATTTGTAAATATTTTTATATCTATCATGAAACATTACATACCAATTATTTGCGAATTTTGACTCAGGAGCTCAGGCAGAAGGGTTCAAATTATCCAGGAACACAGGGCTCAAAGGGTTAGATATAATCATAAAATGCTCTAGTGACACATCCTCTTTAAATAAAGAGATATGAACAAACTGACATAGATAGATAGATAGATAGATAGACAGCGATGCAGGTGTCATGAATGAGAGATTACAGAGTTTAACTCTTTGAGCTTGACCACCGCTTCACCTGTGGTAGAGAAAAAGGAGGTAACGCCCAGCCAGCGGTTAATCGGTGGGTAAACACTTGTAAATATTTTTTTATGTCTATCGTGAAACATTACATATCAATTATTTGCGGATTTTGACTCAGGAGTTCAGGCAGAAGGGTTCAAATTATCCAGGAACACAGGGCTCAAAGGGTTAGATATAATCATAAAATGCTCTAGTGACACATCCTCTTTACATAAAGAGATATGAACAAACTGACATAGATAGATAGATAAGGGTTGAAATTGTTCAGAAACGCAGGTCTTAAAGGGTTAAAGGCCTCAGATGTTTCATATGATGTGGGCCTCGGCAATACGTCAATCGCTTTATCCGCTTGAAAATGTTTTCCAGATTTCGGTTATTGTATTTGTTTGCATGTTTTGCTCTGGTTTTCTTCGAAGAAGCGTTCTTGACCATATATACACTGTTCTTATAAGGAGGTACTATTCACAAAGACGGAGGGGGTGACAATGACGCCAATCCATTTGGTCGAGTGCGAAATTGGACTTTAACAATTTGAATGTTTAAGACACAAATCCCAATGCTGGATGTACAAGCACCTGGGGAAGGGTAGATTTCCCATCCCGGCATCATCCACTTCCTAAAAGGTATAATATGTCTATGTAGTACAAGTGTGGCCCGAAATACAGATGTTTCAGTCACACGGGTGGACAGACGTAATTTGTCTTTTATATATTTATGCAACATAAATTACGAGTCCTAAAGTTTCTTATATTTTCTTCCTTTTTCCTGCCTTTCTAAAGTAAAGAAAAGTTATATTTAGCGAAAAGATCATGTATAGGATATAAGGGAAATGTACATAAATTTAGACTGCATTTGAGATAGTATTGCCCAAGTTGATAAACGATATTTATTCTGTAAAATATGCATAATTTTATCACAAGGCCGAAAGGCAAATGGGGAAAGGCTTTTCATTACGATCTTAGTCCTAGTTAATAACAAGCGCGACCTATTCATCCACTATAATTCTTCCATTTACTATAAGAACTGACCCTTCACCATTTAATCATACATATATAAAAAAAGTCACATATATAAAAGGGTCCTACAATGATATAAAAAAATTGAAATGGCTCTTAATATTTCCCATTTTTTTTCCTTTTTAACTTTTTTTCCTTTTTTCTGCTATAAAAACAGATAAAAAAAATTGCTAAATCATGAAATGTGGGTGAAAGGGGACGAACCCAGTAAAGTAGCAAGGATTAAAACAAAACAAACTAAAACACAACTGATGTTAGTAGGACCTGTCCAACCCTCAAAATAATAAGAGTGGCCGCTGTATTCTACCGACAAACGGCACCAAGAATTATACTCACTAATGGAGAGGGAAGAGTAAAAATAAATGACTGAACGGGAAAATCAAATTCAAGCAAAGTCGAAATAAGAAAGAAGGGGACAGAAACAAAATGGGGACGTTGGAAATTTCGACATGGATCATATCAAAAGAGAATGCAGGCTAGAAGTAACACTTATTCACAGTAACAAGGAAACAAATAGTGTCTTGTTTAACCAGGGTGGGGGATCACAGTAAACCGCCCGTTTATAAGAGGATTTAAAAAAGGAATTCTAGCATAACCCCTTTAACACGAACCAAGCCCGCTATTTTTACCCACCTTTCGCTGAAATGTGTAGACAATAAGCGCTTTCTATCAGTTCTGATCTTCAGCAGATGCTGACTAAATCTGACCAGAGCCTAATGAGACTAGCGTTTGTATTGCAAGATTCACTCCCATCGCTTCATCCAGATCACCATTTTTGCCATGGCTAGCACCGTCAGAAAAAACATTTGTTCCTCCCCAGAATATGGATGCGACACATTATGGCAGACGTCTGTGCGATCGATGAGCACGAGCCGATAACCCGCTGACATAGTACCAGAAAGGGCGTACCTGAGGAAAATGGTAGAAGACGTGTGAAACCCTTTCTTTTAAACCAATGTCACACATATGACAGTCGGACATATCCACCCAGCCCCATCTGAAGAACCTATCTTTGCGAGATACCACGTTTCGAAACAATCGCCAGGTAAGCGAAAATTCTAGGTTACTGAGGAAATTCGTCGCTGGCGCCCACGACCAGAAAGCGCACAGCTCGGCTACCGACAAGCCGAACCGCATACAGAGCTGATTCTTCGCGACCCTCTATACTAATTCATGATACAAGAACCTTCGAAGCCATGAAAGGTCAGTGGACCTGGGAACGATCCTCAAGGCCGCTCGATAGGCGAGGAAGGTCGTCGGTTTCCCGGACCTACGACCTAAGTCCAGGAAATAATAGGAGTGAGGGTAAGGCGAGGGAATACGTCCTTAACACTCCCCGCCCAAATCGAATCCTCTGTAAAAAGCGGCGTAGGAAAGCCAACCTGGAGAAGTGTCAATGACTCACTAAGTTTGGCACTCCCAGTCAACCCCCATGACACGGACGCTAAACACAGCATTCTTTGCGGACATTCTGCTTGCGACCACCTCAGAAGAGGGTGGACAACAACGCTCGGTTGTCTTCCTACGGTCCTTACAAAAAGGAAGTACAGCAAAGCATTAAAGGATGAGAGGAAAGACGTAAGTGGAACTCGCCTCAGCCCTACCCTTCAAGGACAAACTCCTTCGGAGCCAAGTCCGGACCGACGCTCCGAACTTTGCCTGTACTTCTGACAATTTTTCTCCAGCTGGATGTCGGGTCAAAAACCACGCACCAAGAATGCGGACAGGAGCTTCTATCCAACCAAAGGGCCCCGGAAATTCGACCACCTTCCACGCCAAGTTGATAAAACATGATAACAGAAAGCGATGAACTGGTTTCATGTTCTTAAATAACAATACTGTCAGATCGAAACATTCAAATAGATGCCATGCATGGGACAAAACTCGTTCAGATATACCTGCTTTCTCTGCTTCATACAACCGTTTCATGGACATCCCGACGTAGTGTATTGGTTAGTAAACGTGTCTCGCTAAAAACAATTACTACTGAGTAGTGAGTTCAATCCAAACTAGGTACCCCATGCTTTCGGCCCTGTATCAAGTGTAAGCTACGTTTATAAAGTAACCATACAACCTCTTCACACGCTCGAAGCTAGGTTAGAGATATGGACTGGCGGTACTTCATCAGAGTTTATCTTGCATATTTACAGATCAACCATGCATTGAATACTGGTGCCGTATGTAGTCTGGTGTTCCTGCTATTGATCTAGAGGTTCTTGATAAAACCCAAAGAAAATCTGCAATATAATCAATCCTGACCTGGCATCTCTACTCAGTTTCTCACCGACATGATGTGATTTCCCTCTGTCTTTTCTACAAATATTTTCTTGGCAACCACTTTGACCTACATTTTTTTTATCCCGACTACGTTTAATTTAAGCGTGTTACTAGATTAGCATCCAGGTCCCTCTTTTTTTACTGTTGAAATAGTAAAATGCAACCGCCACTTCTACTGAACAGTTTCTTTAGTCTCACTCCCCGCCTGTGGAACTCTCTAGCGTTTACTTGCTTCCTTGATAAATACAAAGTTCAAAAACTTAACTGCAACGTCAATCTCCATCTTTTATCTTCTTGAATCCCGTTCATCTTTTATCTTTTCCTCAATCGCCCTATAGCCAGAAGTTTTCACTTTCTATAACACTCTGCATAGTAATAGCAGAGTCTTGTCTTGCTCGGATGAAATGATTAAAAAAGAACCGCGCAAAATCGAATCGAAAATAATGACATTCTTCACTGCCTCAAAAAATAGTTTGCATGTTTTTCTAGCGGCATATTACCTCCTTATTTGTTATTTAATGCCTAAATTTAATTTTTTGTGGAGCATTTGTAATCTTTTACAAAAAGGAATTGCTAATTTTGTTTAACTATTAACACGAGTGGCTTATATTTTTACTATAAAAATGTATTTTTTGCTTTCATAGTGTTTTGACCCCAGTTTGGGGAGTTAACTATTTGCCCATAGTTGGGACTCTAAAACATTCTACCACCCCGAAGAAAAGTGGAACTGGGACCACCTGCAATTAATACAGTGTATCCGGGATATAAGAGAAAATCGGATATAAGATAGATTTTCTCTGGTCCCAAATTAGAGCCATACTTACCTAAAGAAAATAGACCAAACCCGGATATAAGAGACTTATTCTCCGGTCCCGACAACTCTCTTATATCCGGGTTACACTGTAGGTGGTTCCAGGATCCTTATGTGTTCAGTGGCTTTCCTGCCTGATGTAGTTTATCGTCATATGGATAGAAAAGCAAGGTTAGGAAGGAAGCAATCATCAGTACTGGGGAGATGACATTTATTTTTAAGGATTATCAACATGTTGTAGTTGACTTTGAATATTGCATTAACTAGTTTATTAAAATGACAACAATCTTTCCAGGTAGAAGCAGGTATTATTAACCCACAACTGGGGGAGGGGGAATAAAATGGATTCATATATTTTCTATGTCAATACAAAGGAACTGTGTGGGTTTCGAACTGCCAATAGTGGAACGAGAAATAAATGTTATTGAACATAAGATAACTATTTTCCTGAAAAAATATTTTAAACGAAAGTTATCGTGATTTCCCATGTATAATACGCAGGGAAGCTTATGCACAGCTACAAAAAAATCTTTAACAATTGCCGTAAAATAAAATAAGAATTATCATGAAACAAAATTAGAGTAATATTATTCTATGTTTAAAACCATGTGTTTAAATAAAAGATTTGTCACTTACCTGATTTATATGTATCGCCTCTCCACTAGCGTTTCGTAGACAAAACGTGCAACTGCTCGTTCCAAGTGTCAGCAGGTAACAACAATTATATATCGGGTGGTACTGCAAAATTCTTTAAATCGTGTTAAAATATGCGATAACTGTCCACCTCAAGTAGTGTTTAATATGTAAAAAAAAACAAAAAAACACTAAACTATCGCTGGCCGTAATGAAATTGGAGTGGTACAATTTATAGGATTTGATTACCAAACAAGGGGTGCATATTATGCGTGAGAAAAAAAAAATTTTCTCCAGTATTTCAGCACAATTTTAGGTGTGTTTATTATGGATGAAGACGTATTATACATTGGGAATAACGGTATTTTAAAATTAAAACTAATACTAGCACTGGTCGCTCGGTCAGTGAATACTGAATATTTCCACATAAAGAATCGGCTATTCTTAACATTAACATCAAATTATGTACTAAAATGTTCCCTTTCTAATTTCTTATTTGATCGTCTGTTCTGGGTAAAAACTTCAAATAGGATATCTACTCTCGCAATATGGATGCCTAAAATATACTCTGTTAAAAAAAAAAGTATGGAATATATACCGTATTGTTAAAAAAAATAAAATCTGAGAAACGTTTGAATTGGAAGTCATAAATATTTCTAAATTCTTATTTTTTTTTACATTAGAATTGGTTTACAGTTCAAGTGCGGGAGGGAGTTCAGTTTAAATTAGAACTCCTAAAATCATTTTCTATTCTTTATTCTGTAGATCTGGTGTTCGGTTAAGATTTGCGTAATCCGTTTCAACTGAAATTAATAAAACTCCTTTATTTATTTTTCTATTGATCCGGCCTTTGCTTTTAGAGTCGACGATCATTTTAAATTACGTGGCCTGAAACTTCTTTCTCTCTAGCCGATGTCGAAATGTAGAGGATTAGTTTGAGCGAAATATCCCAAAGTGTTATGCCTTCTCCATATTGAAACGTAAATCTTTCCCGCGAACGATCAGTGTGAAGTTGAATTATTAAAACTTCTTTTTACTCTCATTCAGTTATTTTTCTAGAGTCGGCGATGCGTTCAAATTCTAACGATTTCTTCTTTTCTCTCTCAGTTGGCTTGTTAGTTCATGAATGTCTGATAAATTTAAATTAAAATCGTAAAAAAAAAAAAAATGTTTCCTTTCAACCTCTGTTCATATTGACTCTTTTTTTTTTTTTCTAAATTGGATGGTCAGGTTTAATTAGATGTCACAAGAAATTTAATTAAATAGAAAGAAAGAATGCTCAACTGCGACATAATATGTGTCCTACTATATGGCAGGGAATGCTGGAAAATTTCTCCCACGTGAAGAGGACGTTTGAGGCAATAGACATGTGGCTATACAGAAAGAATACTGAGGATGCCATAGACAGAACATACATACAACGAGGAAGTAGGGCACCTCGAGGTGGTGTGACGGTTAGCAAGCTTGTCTCGCTAAGACAATTACGATTGAGTAGTGAGTTCGATCCTCACTGGGTTTCGGCCTTGTGCCACATCTAAGCTACGCTTGGGAAATCGCTACAACGAGGAAGTATAAAATAAAATGGAAACAAATAGCACGCTTATACATAGAATCAGAAAGAGACAGTTGAAGTTTCTAAGACACATAATGAGGAGAATGGGCTAAGAAAATTTGAAACTCAAAGGGCATTTTTTTTTAAGCTTATCACCCCAAGCAAGGCTGGATGTGGAAGCCACTAGCACGCAAGGGGTTACAGAAGGTTTGGAGGAAGAGCAGATAGGAGTGGTAAAGGAGGGGATGTGGAGAAAGATAGTGGGTCGATCAAGGCTAGGGGCTTACAGAGGATTTGGCGCGAGGGCAGATGGGAATGAAAGGTGAAAGGATGTGGAGAAGGGAAGTGGATAGATCAAGGCAACTGGAGATGTCGATTGACGTTACACTTAAATAGTTGGAGATTGTATTTGTCAGGGAAACAGGAATAAGGAAGGGAGTTCCACAGGCGAGATGTGCGAGACATGAAGCTATTGGAGTAGAAGAGACATCTACCTCTAACAGTTTCAACGGTGAAGGGGTGGGAACGGGATGCCAGCCTCGTAGGACGTTTAAATTCATGAGGCCTAGGAACCAGCGAAAGCAGCTCCTCGGAGCAATTACCGTGAAAGTACTTGTAAAAAAAGACAGGGCGAGGCGACGTCGCGTCTGTGAGAGAGCGACTGAAGGCAAGGGGACAGAGGGAAAAAAACGGATAACATACATAAAGAGTATGCGTAGATTGACGAGAAAACAGGGAGGGGATATAAGGAAGAGATAAATACTGCTAAGCGCTACAGAGTATTGGAGGATTTGGAGAGTCATGATCGCCGACGGACTAAAAAGACATGGAACATGAAAAATGAAGTCTTCCATTTTGCTTTTTCTCGAAATGATTTTCTATTCTAGACGCGTCGGTGAATGAGCGGATGGTTTAATAGATGGCGACTGAAAACCAGAAATCGGAGAGAAGAGATCGATTTCCAGTACGGTTGGAATCTCTTCCCTCCAACTGTGGGTTAAATAGTTGGACTTCTGTATAGAAATGACATTGTCACTCTAAAAAAAAAATAATTTAGTGCAATCTTCACTCGCAAAACTAAATCTTTATTCTTACAATCCCCAACATACTGTTGCACTTTAAATAACCTAGCAAGGCATGAAAAGCCGTAAAAATCAAATACATCCATCAATTAATAGAGACATGGGTTATCTACATAAAATACGCACCGAAAAAGCATTTCTATTTTCTTGCTCTCGCTGCGGTATTCCGTTCTAAATCGGGGGATAAGTCAAAATTATATATTGTTCTCTATTTTTGTTAGCCATATTTCATTCTTCTTGCGTCCATGTCAGATTTAGAAAAGATAAAACATTTTTTATGTCCTCCTCTAGATCTGCTCGTTTGTTCTAGATGGGACGATCATTTTAACTCCCTTACAATTCTTTTCGTTTGTCTAGATAAGATCATTTTTTTCGATAGTGGAAAAACCGTTTTAATTAGGCTTACAGCAATTTCTGTTATTCTTTATCTTTTTTTTTAATTTATAAATCTGGACGTTACTTCTAGAATGTGTGATTAGATTATATTACATGTTCTGAAATTTCTTTCCGTCTATCAAATCGTGTTCTAACTGCTCGATTTCTGTCCTAGAGTGGGCAGCCAGTTTCAATTCTTCTTTTTATGTAGCGTATTCATTTAAAAACTGCACCATCAATGGCTCTCCAAAATATTCTCTCCCTTTTACCGCTAAGAATCAGTTGCTTCTTTACAATCATTCTGTCTCCCCTTTATCAAACAGTCAGTTATGTGCCATGCGTGATACACGCTTAGGCGATCATGTATTTTTCGATACATGACTGACTAGGCAAATTTTTTCCCGCAGTAGGTTGACCAGTTGCGATTCCTCAATCCGAGCCGCTATCCATTAGGCCACCGTGCCTCCTCCTTTGTCAGACAGCCACACAAATACGTCAATGATTTCACCGTTTCTTCCTAGTCCTCAAATCTTCACTATATTCTGGGAGACTTAGATTTTCAAAGTTATCTTTTCTCATAATCTGTCTTAGGGATTTCAACTGTCTCTCTTCTGATTCTGAGTAATGTCATTATTTTTTTTCATTTTTCCTTCTGGTTTCTCAGATATTCCGTCCGTTTTATTGATAGTAATTTTCTGTAGAAACATGTCTCTCATTGCCATGAGTTATTTTTTCATCTGTGATAGTATCTACGAGCATTCACTGGCAAATGCTAGAAGTCGAAATGGTAGTAATAATATAAATATTGGTAGGGAAAGTAAAATAAGTCTAAGAACGCAAAATACAAAAAAATAGTAGTGGTACAAGAGAAACAAAATAACCAAGAATGGTAAACAGGCGGTAAGAATGGTAAACAGGTGATAAGAATGGTGAACAGGCGGTAAGAATGGTAAACCTTTGGTTAGAATGGTAAACAGGCGTTAAGAATGGCAAACAGGTGGTAATGATGGTAAACGTGTGGTAAGAATGGTAAACAGGCGGTAAGAATGGTAAATGAGTGGTAAATAGGCGGTATGAATTGTAAAAAGAAGGTAAGAATCTTAAATAGGTGTTAAGAATGGTAAACAGGCGGTAAGAATGGTAAACAGGTCGTAAGAATTAGAAATTAAAGAAAAAGAGAAAATAATTTAGAGGTACAAATCAAGCGAGAGTGGAGAAGAAAAATTAAAACAATGAATACGTAGAAAACAAAGAGAAAGAGAAGAATGACTGGAGAAGAAAAAAATGTAGTGTCGCAAAATAAAAAAATGAAATTTAATGAAGAAAAAATAGAAAGCACTTGAGGGAATAAAGAAAGTTTATACAAACGAAAAAATTAAAAGGCAAATAATTTTGGAATAATATTAAAGGAGATATATTTTAAATTGAAGGAAACATTATCAGGGGAATGAAGAAGAAAAATAAGCATGATGATAAAGTCGAAAAAAGTTAGAAAATATGATGATAAAGAAGAAGAAAGAAGAAGAACGTTACAGACAAAAGAGAAGTGATTTAAAGCTGTAAGATAAAGATTAATGAAAGAAAAATTAATAATAGAGAAAAAGAAGAAAGAAAGAAAGAAAGAAAGAAAGAAAGAAAAAAACGAAAAGAATTATAATGATAAAGGACAAATAAATTTATAACAAAGTAAAAAGAGGTTAGGTTTAAAGAAATATGATGATAAAGAAGATGAAGAAGGGAAAAAGGAACGATAGTGAAGAAAGAGAATACATTGAAAGTAGTATGATGATAAAGAAGAAGAAGAAGAAGAAGAAGAAGAAGAAGAAGAAGACGAATACGGAAGAAGCAGCAGCGTAGATTTACAGAAATATGATTAAAAAAGAAATGAAGACGAAAAAGAATATTACGGAGAAAACAAAAAAAAAGACGTATATGAACAAAGAATCAGAAGAAGAAAAAAATTATGATTCGGAAGAAGAAAAAGAAGAAGGTTACAGACAAAGGAGAAGGGACTTAAAGCTGTATGATGAAGAAGAAAGATAATAATAATAATAATAATAATAATAATAATAATAATAATATAGAAGAAGAAGAAGAAATTAGAGAAGCATGACGATAAAAAAGAAAATTTACACGAAAGTAAATGGAGAACAGATTTAAAGAAATAGGATTATAAAGAAGGAAAAAAAGAAGAAAGAGAATACATTTCAAGTAGTATGATGAAAACGAAGAAGAATGATACGGAAGAAGAAGTATAGATTTAAAGAAATATGATTAAAAAGGAGATGAAGAAGAACAAGAAAACGGAAGAAGACAAAATTAAAAGAAGTATATTAACAAAGAATCAGAAGAAGAAAAAGTATAATGCGGAGAAAGAAGAAGTAATCCAGTAGTATGATGATAAAGAAGAAGAGGATAAGGAAGAAGAAGAAGAAGAAAGATAAGGATACAAATTTTAAAAGAAAGAATGATGATAAAGAAGAAGAGAATAATAAAGAAGAAGAAGAAGAAGAAGAAGTAGAAGAAGAAGAAGAAAAAGGAGAAGAAGAAAGATAAGGATACACATTTTAAAAGAAAGTATGTTTATAAAGAAGAAGAGATAATAAAGAAGAAGCAGGATGAGGAGGAGGAGGAGGAGAAGAAGAAGAAGAAGAAGAAGAAGAAGAACAAGAAGAACAAGAAGAAGAAGAAGAAGAAAGATAAGGATACAAATTTTAAAAGAAAGAATGATGATAAAGAAGAAGAGAATAATAAAGAAGAAGTAGAAGAAGAAGAAGAAGAAGAAGAAGAAGAAGAAGAAGAAGAAGAAGAAAGATAAGGATACACATTTTAAAAGAAAGTATGATTATAAAGAAGAAGAGAATAATAAAGAAGAAGGAGGAGGAGAAGAAGAAAAAGAAGAAGAAGAAGAAGAAGAAAGATAAGAATACAAATTTTAAAAGAAAGTATGATGATAAAGAAGAAGAAAACTAAAATTTAGGATACGCAAGAAGATGAATGAAGAAAAAATATCCTACAGAAGATTTATAAAAATTAAAAGACGTATGTTGATAAAGGATCATAAGTGTGAATAATAATAATAATAATAATAATAATAATAATAATAATAATAATAATAATAATAATAAAAAGAAGAAGAACATGAACATAAACATGAAGAAGAAGAAGAAGAAAGTTGGGAAGAATGAGAGAAAAAATAGAAATATAAAAGAAGGCGAGGGAAATAGAAAAACGGAGACTTTTAGCAGGAAAATGAAAGGGAATTGGCGAATGTCGTGAAACGCTTTTATTTGTGTGAGTCCACTGGAGAATACAACATTTGTTAGGAAAGCTGCAAAGAAATGACAAGTTGTATCCTTTGAATAAAGCAGGGTGCACACCCCGACCAAGCTACACGCTTCTTCACTCACCCATTCTGTACCATTTGGAATAGTTTTGCCCCCAGGGTAGGAAACGTGTAAGTGACAGTTATGTAGATTAAGTAAAATGGTCGAAAATGGCGCTCGTTACAAAGCCTCGTATCACAGCATGTTGAAATTGACGTTTGCAAGCGACCTCCTCCCGCTATTAAAATCTCCACAGAGCAAAGCTGATGGCCAGAAAAGACAGCTTGCTACGAGTGAAGATTATACAATGCGGTTAAAGCTGATTGGCGGACCAAATATGAACACAGAATAACCACTCTCATGCCGAAGCGGGAAACGTTAGTGTAAGACCGTTAAATCCATTCCTTTCGTCGTCTTCGTTATATCTTTCATCTTTAATCACCATTACCCCTATTGCCGCTGTGGTCAATATTAGCTGGCCCCGTGTGACGAGTGGCGCCATCTGTGCATCTGCTATTTTGACATGATTACTCAAACAGCCACCTTTTCATATTCATTTCTTTCATCTTACAGCGTTCGATGTCCTGTTTCATTGCTACATCGATTTTAACGGGTAATCGTTTCGGGAGGAAACACAAAATACAGAAAAATACCAGAAGAAAAAAAAAAGAGACGATCCAAAGTAAACAAATAACAAATTTTACAAGTATGTAAATGTACTGATTACTAAATCTTTAGCAACTGGCAATTAATATTAAGTTATTAAATCAATAAGATCCGTGACCGTTCAACAAAATTCAAACAGCTGTCAGTTTCACTGCTTTCTTTTTACTACAAAAGGGATTTTATACTGCCTATTTTTTTTTTGTGAGTTATGCGAGCCTACTGTAGAGTTTTTTTTTATATTAATGTCAACACGATACAAGCGCCAATCAAATTAGAAGATTACTGTTAAAATGGTTATCATGAATTGGTACTGCAGTATGAAAAAGAGAACGTGTTAGAACCTTAGTTTTATGAGAACGAGGCTTGACCCTTGACTTAAAGAGATTAAGCTTGTAGCTTTATAGGAAACATGTATGCGGGATATTGACCCACAAATTAGTAGCTATTTAGAAAAATTAAACAAAAAGGAAAATCACTCTCATTTTGCTTTGATAAAGCTCTTCATAATGTGTTAGCTGTAATTACGAGCACAATTTTTCGTATTTCTTTAAGGTATAGACGACCAGGAAACTATTCAGTGAATCTATCGGAATCCTTTCAAAAAAATCCGTGTGTTCCAACTACAAATGGTATCACTGGTGTCCTTATGTGCGACATTTGTTTTAGATTTCCACTTCAAGATCTTTGTATCTTTATAGATTTTTTTAATCTTCAACGATGCATTACAATCTGCGGGAACTGCCATATCAATAAAAAAGAACTTTCTGTTCCTGTGGTCATTGATCACGGTATCTGGACAAATAGCTTTCATTTTACTGTTACTGTGTATAAAGAAAAAATTGTTATACCATAAAATTGTTACAGGTTCTATGTTTGTAACTGGTTTTAGGTCCTGTTCATACAATTTGTATTTTACTGTTTCCTTCTAGTAAAAGTTGAAGCTATTCCAGTGCAGATACCAGGAATTCATTCAATGGGTGTATCGGAACCTTTTCGAATAAATCCGACCGCTCCATTTACAACAGGAATTACTGATATCCTCATGTACCCATTTCTGAGATTTTGCCTTCGCTTTTATATTGGTCGTTTTCTGACTATCTTCAAAGATACATTACAGCCTGCACAGACTGTCCTGTTAATGAGAAGCTGCATTCTATTTGGTTTTCTTTGATCACGATGTCTGGACAATTAGTTTCATTGTTCTGTCTGTGTCTATTGTAAAGACCAATCAAATTGTTACATGTCCTATATCTATAACATGGTCTGCTTGATGGTCATAACAGTTTCTGGAGTTTTCTTCCAGTAATAACTGCATATTTTCCAGTGTAGATATTGACGCATTCTATCAGGCCGAGTTTTATATTCAGTGGGGCCTAACACCGGCCAACCTGATACCAGATAAACAGTTGTTTCTGAATAACAATAACATTTCCTTTGATTTGCTGGGGTATATTAATTTCTTTCCAGGTCCCAACCAGTGACTTAAGGTCAATGATTGCATCATTCCAATGAGCATGTTTTGAAGAAAATATTATTATTATTATTTATCATTATTATTTATTATTATTTGATATCTTCTCGGAATATCAGATGTTTTGACTGGTTAGGATTATATCTCAGATTTTACCTGCAACTTAGTGACACAACTGTCGTGGTGTCCTTCCTCTAATTAGTCTACTGTGGACTCTTCCACTTACTATAAAATTAGTAGGAAGTAAGGTATTCCAGTCGAACAGATTATTTTTCATAGAATTTTATATATATATATATTTTAGTATCATAAAATTGTTATGGCATGGGGCGCGTTTTGTACGTCCCCCTTGAGAGGATGCGGTATTATGGTGTATTCAGGATTGATTGGTGATGGACGAGATTTTGTGTTGAATGGGCAAATTGTAATGAGTGAATTGGGCCGTTAATCGGATTAGCTAGGTATAGGATAGTTAGTGAAGACCAGTCTCAACCACTCGCTTTTTTCGGCCTTATGCCTTAATTGTATTTTTTTTACAATAAATACCGTCGAACAGATTGTTTTACAAAGGCTGTGTCTTTTCGCAGCTGCTGTCGAACTCTGTGCCTTTGGGCAGAGAGGAACCCGAAAGAGCCTTTGCCGAAGGGCAAAGTTTTATCCGGGGAGGTAGACAGACCCTGAACCGTTTATGCGGGTTCTAAGGAAACATTTTTGGCCGAGCCTGCGGGCTCGGAGAACACTTAGTAAACTCGGCCTTGTGTCACATACATCCCTCGTGTTGGGGCTGTTATATATTAACAGTGATATAGATTGAATGCTAGTCAACCGACACACAAGTCGAGTAATCCTCTTCTGTTGTATTTACTGTTCAATAAACTATTTATATGCAACCTTTTGTTTTGTTATTTCTTAAGCATTTACTTGGTTACAACAATATTCCTGCGTTTTGTGTTCTTAGTCTCTTTCGCCATCTTCTTCTTCTTCTGGTCGTCATCATCATCATCATCATCAATATTATTAACCCGGCTTTTCTATTTTGTTATTATGATGAATCTTAAGTTAATGATTGAATAAGCTCATGGCGAGGTCTACGACAATAAAATATCCGTAGAAATGTCCCTGTCGTTAAACAAAATTCACATCATTAAAAAAAATATTTCATTAACAATCATAAATATGAACGCTTTGAAGAATTGGCGAATTTTTCCATTTCACTGAAAAAGCCGTCAAACACCTCTTTTCACGCCATTAAAACGTAATATAAGGGATTGGCTGGACGTAAATGTCGTGCGAACTAATGACGAGAGAAAAAAGAACAATTATAATATGGTGATGAGTAGTAGTAGTAGTAATAGTAGTAGTAGTAATAGTAGTAGTAGTAGCAGGAACAACAACTAAAACAAAAACAACAACAGAGGAAAAAGAAAATGACATGAGAGATAGATGCAAGTAGGCGATATAAGAAAAATAGAAAACTTATTTAGATGTTATTTTGTCACATTATTTATAAATTAATAATTATTTATTTATCTAGTTTATTTAGTTTTATTTTTTTATATTGAGTTATATCTTTCATATTATCAATTGTGGTGGTGTCTACACTGCACTACTTGGCGGAAGAGTTCAAGAGGTAAAAAACGGTCAGAATAGCGAGGGTCACACATCGACTCAACGGTCTAGTGGACGGACAGAGGGTGGCCCACACAATACTCCGTGGTCTTCGGCTATCGGTCAAGATCTAAGAGAGAAGATGGGTGTCGCCAGGCTATCTGAATGTTTCCTTAAAAGACCAAGAGGAAAAGAATCAAACAACTCGGCCCAGACCCGGATTAACAGCGTCCGAGGGCCTCATTAACTCACCCCAGGGCGGGCGTGACAAGTGGACGACTGGTGCAACAAACAATATCAACCTACCAAAGAAGTGTACAGCATTCGGAACGTCGAAGCTTTTCACTGTCTACGCTTTTAGAGAATGCATGTACGGACACAGCAATACTGGAAATGATGAGAGCCATCACCAATAGATCAGCCCGGAAGAGGTTGTCTGTTTTTTTCTATCCACACGTCATTACGGCGGCTGAAGCAGTCGAGAAACAGATGATGATAATCGCATTTATTAAATGATGAAAGAGCCAATGGAGTAATTTTATCCCCAGAAATATAAATACGACACACATTCGGTCGATTGTGAAAGATAGACGATCTACATAAAATATAAAGATCCGTCAGACATTAGCATACGGTATTTATAGCTATTGGACTTACAATAGGTACTATTTGGCACATTGGTATCCAGAAATCAGGTTGCTTTACACCGGGTTATATATATCTCGCAACAAATAGAAATTATTATTACCGTTATTATTATTGTTATTATTGTTATAATTATTATTATTATTGTTATTTTTATTCTTGTTATTATTATTGTTATTATTGTTATTATTATTGCTATTGTTGTTATTATTGTTGTTAGTATTGTTATTATTGTTATTATTATTATTATTATTGTTATTGTTATTGTTACTGCTATTATTATTGGAATTATTATTATTATTTTTTGTTATTGGTATTATTATTATTGTTATTATTATTATTATTGTTATTATTGTTATTATTATTATTGTTATTGTTATTATTATTTCTATTATTGTTATTATAATTGTAAGTATTATCATTGTTATTGTTATAATTGTTAGTATTGATATTGTTATTATTATTGCTATGATTGTTATTATTATTATTGTTATTATTATTATTATTATTATTATTATTATTATTATTATTATTGCTATTATTGTTGTTATTAGTATTGTTATTGTTATTATTATTGTTATTATTATTGTTATTATTGTAATTATTATTATTTTTATTATTATTATTGCTATTATTGTTATTATTATTATTGTTATTATTATTGTTTTTGTTATTATTATTATTATCGAAACATGTAATAGAAAGATTGCTGCCAAAGTACATAAACGTAATCCCCATATATATATATATATATATATATATATATATATATATATATATATATATATATATATATTATATGCATACAAAACAAGAGGAAATATTTTAATAGTCAATGTCTTTCGTGCTTTGAGGAACTTTATCAAGGGAAATATGCCTTCATTTGCCTTGATAAAATCCCTCAGGTTAACAATAGTTTTTCCTCTTATTGTTTTATATAATTTCTCCCCAATCAGTGCAGAACATAGAAATGAGCGAAAAATTGGTATAGGTCGGGATTGAGAAAAGGATCAACTATGGCCGGCATCCAAGACGGCAGAAGATTGCGATTGACTTTGAATTTTCAATTTTTGAAGATGGTAGCTTTTAGGCAACCAATAAACGGAATTGGTTTCCATTGTCGTGAAGTGGTAGCAAATAAATTGCTGGAGTAGAAGTGGCGGTTACATTTGACTATTTCAAAAAACAGAGTTTCCTAAATGCCAATCTAGTAGCACGATTAAATTGTCATGTGTCAGGGGGGAAAAGCTAGAGATAATCCACATCGCAACGGTTAGAAAGTGACTTAAGTCGAGATACCAAGTCTGGATCGATTACATTGTAGAACCTTCTTTGGATTTGTTCAAGAACCTCGAGATGAATAGCAGGGGCAGTAGAAATGATGTAGCAACATTATTCACTGCACAGCCGAATGCTAGATTTGTTAATGTGGGGAAGATGGACTGACGAGCATGTGTATATTATCGAAAATACTATCTAGCGGGGTTTAGCTGTGTTTTGTTGGCTTTCTTTACGTTTATATCTTTGGTTGGTCATAGTCATGATGCGTTATTTTGGTTAGAAAAAACGTATTTTTGTAGTAGCAGTCGGTCGTCTCATCTAACATGTGCAGGGAGGGAACTAGCGCAGACTGCAACGAAGTGTGCACTCGGCGTTTTCTAGCGGATGTGTATGCAGGAAACCTTTTCTGCGCAACATGGCACTGCAATTATCCCAACACTATCAAGACGCTACTCAAGAGTTCGGTCTCCTAACTACCAGTCGGGAATAGCAACCAAAAAACTGTCAACCCAGTACTTCCAACCACCATCCAAACGTATCATGACAGCACCATTATTAAGGCTAGAGAAGTGAAAAGGAACTAGGAACCCCTTCCTAAACAAGAAACAACGAATCAGCTTCTACTACTGATCAAGAGAAGGGGGAGAAATATGGGCCGGACTATAGGGGAGACTATTCCTAATAGTATAAAAATAGAAAACGTTCCCGGGATTTACTTCCAGATACATTATTTCAAAGAATGAGCTTTTAGAAAACTTATTTTGACAGTCGAACTGCGAACCACATATGCCCCAGCACAACCATGTATACAAAAAAATAAAAAATAAAACACACACATTAATAATTTTTTAAAACTAAAATAATTACATTAATTCCCCGTATATAATACCCCTTCATCCATGATAATAATTTTTTTCACAAAAAAATATTTACGATTTATTTAAATTCGCCAGATGCTTTGACCGAAGAAAAAAATAAATTATTTACGGTTTAACTTTAGTTTGTGTAGTGTAAATTAAGTACTGTAATTCCCCCATGCATAATACGCAGGCCTAAAATCGTGCTGAAAGTATGGGAAAATGTTTCTACTCACACATAATACGAACCCATTTTTTGGTAATCAAACACTATAACCTTTACCTCTCCAATGTCATTATGGTCAGCGTTTCATATTCTTATTTAAAAACAACAAAACAACAATGGTTTTAAACCTAGAATAATATTATTCTATTTTAGTATTATGATAATTCTTTTATTTTAAGGCAATTTTTCAAAGGTTTTTTTGCTTATTATTTTTTGGAAAAAAATGCGTATTATACATGTGAAATTACGGTAAATTTAACTTCGCATAAGTCAGAATACCAACTTTAAAAACTTCGTATTCATGATCCCCAGGCAGTAACTAGTACAAAGAAAAGCTTCATTAAATGCTGCAACCCGAATCAATGAAAATTACGTTAACAAACACGATTCAGTAATATATATATATATATATATATATATATATATATATATATATATATATATATATATATATAGATAGATAGATAGATAGATAGATAGATAGATAGATATATAGATAGATAGATTGATAGATAGATAGATAGATAATGAGAACTGAACAGAGAATGAGAGGAATCGTAAGGTGATAAATATTGGCTGAGAGTTACTAAGTGGAGGAAGTTGTGGAGAGGGATGTTCCTAACGTATGGAGAAAAATAATCGACTTTCTGTAATCGGATGAGAGAAAAGTGAACATGCATTATTTAGAGCAACAAAGGGAAGGAAGTTATGAAGAGGTAGGATCACCCATGTCCTGACGGAATGAAAAGCTTGTATTTTCTTATGAGGTTGTATATATAAATGTTAGACTGGGAAGGATATCGAATGGGCAACCATTTCTGAACGATACCAAGGTGAGGACATTTTGAAGAGCCATATCTTTAATCTATTGAGAGAAAACCAAGTGTGTAATTGGATCAGAGATATGGTGAAAAAGAAAACTTTGTTTAGGGCAACATATGATAGGTCTTGACGAGATGAAAACGTCGTGTTAGTGTAAATGAATAAAGGAGAGTCGTTGATTAGAACTACTACTGCTAGATAGGTGTGGTTAACTACGGTGATCCATATCCAAAAGTGACATAGAGGAACTTGCCTAACAAGTTTGTGTAATTTGAAGGCAGAACATCGAGTTGAACAGCTCAATGGACATATTGTTTAGTGCTGCCAAATCAAGGAAGTTGTGGAGGGTATTGATAACTAGAAGGGGAAATGCAAATATTGCGATCGTGTAAACAGAATCAAGAACAAGAACTGGGGAGAGTAGTCATGAAATAATTATTGTCTACAGCTTTAAGAAACTGTCTATATTTGTGAGATGTGGTATTATGTACACTATTTACATTATTCGAACTATTGTCCTCATTTTTTCGACACACAACACCGAGCAAACACCGTAAAATCATAAGTGGCGACCCAGATATATTAGAAAAAGAATTGATCAGTACAGGTATGTTATATCGTGGATTATACGATATAAACAACAAAGTAATCCCGAGTGGAAAGATTACAATAACACAAGAAATCAGGTAACAAATAACAATGGTTTATTGTACGTAAAGTACAAATGAGCAAGAGTTCGTAATACTAAGGAAAACAGGAGATAAGTCACGGAGGTTCGTAAGGGTCGCCTTCACTCTCTCTGTCTGTCTCACTTTCCCTCCTTCTTCAATAGCGTGTCAGTCTTTTATAGACTGACCAATTCATGTCGGGGTGTGCCAGGTTGTTCCACTATAACAAAGTAGTAACCTACAACGTAACAACTACCCTGGGTATATGGCAGCAGCCCCACAAGTACAAGAAGAGGACAACAACACTCAGAAAATAGTCTGCCTGCCTTATGTTCAGGGGTTATCAGAGAAAATACAAAGGATCTGCGCTCGATATAACATCAAGACAATCTTAAAAAAATGGACGACACTTGGGTAAGACCCCCCCCCAGAGAGGAGAACATGTGTGTACTCTATACCGTGCAGCTGCGGAAAGAAATATAAAGGAGAGACAGGCCACCCCCTTAAGCTAAGGCTTCAAGAACACCAGAAAACTGTAACACGAAGGGGAGAGGAAAAATCAGGCGTGGCTGACCACATATGGACAGAAAAGGGAGATCCCCGCCCTCTGTGGAATCAGGTTGAGATCATAGACAAAGAAAACCATTGGAAAAATTTGTAAACTTAAGGAATCAGGAAATATCCTAGGCCACAAAACTCTCCTGAGCCGACCAAGCATAGAAATGAATACAATATGGGAACCAGTAATAAGGAGTGCCAGAGAAAAGCGATAATAACAACAAAATTTGCTGTATGAGCTCTGGTAAAAACATGCGAGGATAACAGCAAAAATGCTATATGAGCACTGATAAAAACTGAATTGAAGATATTAGGTTTATAATACCCGGGCATTCATACACAGATGTCTTCAAGGAAACATGGCACAGTGGATAAAGGCGTTAGTTAAATCCAATGACAGGACCCAAAGTGTGGTTAAGGCGGTGGAGAACTTGGAGAGGGAATTAAACTGGAGATAACTAAAAACTGACATCCATTAGAACAGTCTACGAATATAGGGTTCAGCTCGACATTCCAACCACCTGAAGAAGGCCGGGGCGTATAACAGCAGAAACGTTGTAATAAATATGGCAACAAAGGTGAGGACAATAGTCCGAATAATGTAAATCATGAGCTTTAAGAAAACTGAGAAACACGGTCATGTTGAAAGTACCCGGAATATAAACAAATATCCGCAATGCCGTTACTTACATTGTTTAATCTGTCTGAATACCCATTCCCCAAAGGGTTATTTTTTTTTAAATCGTTTAAAATATCATGTTCGTGTAGCAAAGAATTATATTAGTTTTACGCGTTGAGTGTTAATCGAACTGCGTAGGCGATTCTTCGCTTGTACTTTCCAGCGTCAACTGCTTGCGACTCAAGCTGAAAGAAAATCAGACAAACAGACACGGGCTTCTCTGTGTGCAGATTAGCGAAATATCTGGTGTCTTAACCAGAAGACATAGACAAACCATTGCGTTTGGCTTCTGGGCGAGAGGAGGTCATTCTAAAACGAGGCTTTCAGCGGAACAGCTCTCACAAACAGCCGTTTTCTTCAAGATGATAATGAAAGCAAGTAGCAACACCGACAGCGACACAAGTCGCAAGAGTAGTAATTAATATAATGCTGTCGGCATTAATTCTTATTATTTGCAGCTGTTGCGCGTTGTGTAATTCTACTATGCGCTCGAAAGAGACGAAAAGGAAAAGTTCGAATATCGAACTGGGGTAAACATATAACATTTGGAAAGTTCGGTTTGTCGTTAGATATGGTGATTGGCCTTTTTTTATCCTCATCTCCAGATTTGGCCTTTTGACGTACGCAGCTGTACTTAATAAATGCCCTGGGACGAGATAAAAGGCTGACAGTTTGAAAGTCGAAGAAAAATATAATTTCTCTATATCTCCTGATATAGGGGCACTTGGGTGTGGTGTAATGGTCAGTAAGTATGTCTCGATAAAACAATTACGAATAGGTAGTGAATTTGATCCTCACTGTGTGCCACATACTTTAGACCTTGTGCCACATCTAAGCAACAGTTAAAAATCATTTGAGTTTGATCTTCACTGCATGCTACATACTTTCGACCTTGTGCCACATCTAAGCTACGGTTAAAAATCATTTGATTTTGATCCACACTGGGTGCCACATACTTTTGACCTTGTGCCACATCTAAGCTACGGTTAAAAATCATTTGAGTTTGATCCTCACTGGGTGCCACATACTTTCGACTTTGTGCCACATCTAAGCTACGGTTAAACATCATTTGAGTTTAATACTCACCGGGAGCCCCATTCTTTCGACTTTGTACCACATCTGAGCTACGGTTAAAAACATTTGATTTTGATCCTCACTGGATGCCACCTACTTTGGGCCTTGTGCCACATCTATTCTACGGCTAAAAGGATTTGATTTTGATCCTCACTGGGTGCCACATACTTTCGAACTTGTGCCTCATCTAAAGTAAGTTTAAAAATTATTTGAGTTTGATCCTCACTGGATGCCACAAAATTTCGACCTTGTGCCAGATCTAAGCTACGGTTAAAATCATTTGATTTTGACCCTAACTTGATGCCACATACTTTCGACCTTGTGCCACATCTAAGCTACGGTTAAAAATCCTTTGTATTTTATCCAAGCGCCTTGTTTGCGAAGCTTGACCATTCTAGGCGTCAGCTCTGAAATCATTTTGCAAAAATTTGCGTCTTTCTTTATTTTGGGCTTTATCATATCGTCTACTGGGAAAGTAGCCCAATTCGGTCTTCCATTTTGTCGTAATTCCTATTATCACTATTTCTTCAAAGGCGCTCAATATTCTTCCTGTCCGAGTCGCTATGCCTTCGCCTCGCACTTCAAGGTATTTAGATCTTCTGAATTAGTAGACCTCCCTAGTCCGGCCTACTAGGAACTGCTCTTTGAGGCTGCTTATTGGTAGCTTTAGCGCATTTGTGTTACCATACAGCGCTGTGCTGCGTAAGGTTTTAGGTAACACAAACCATCTTCTCAAGCGCGTTGTTAATTTCCTCTCCAAATCTTCCACCGTCCTGAGCGGGATTTCATACAGCTGCCGCCGCCATAATAATCCGGGTAATAATAAGTGCCGGAATACCCACGCTTTAAATCGACCTGGTAGGTCTGTTTTATCAATACTTAATAATGCTGTGGCTAGCTCATCAGTAGTTTGGACGGATAGGGGCGGTATCTCTCAGACTGCTATTGAATATCTTGCCTAAATAATTGATTGGGTTCTCTGAGAGAGATGCGATTTTTATTCCCGCGACAGTAAATCTGTATTTGTCGTTGACCTGGCCTTTTGTAATCACCAACGACCTTGATGTAACCGGCTTGAATTTCTTCCTTGACCAGTTAATTTTCCTTTCAAGAGCCGACTGTTATCGTTAGCATTATCATCATCATTAACATTATTGTTATTATTATTATTGTTGTTATTGTTGTTGTTGTTGTTTCCTCTTCTGCACGTTTCTGCATCTGTTTCATAGTAAAAATCTGAAGTTCAGTTCAAAACTCCTGAGTTAAGAAAATAAACCGATTATGTCGACTTTTAACGAACAGTTTGTATCCATTTAATTTTCGAAGTAATCTGGCTGTTGCGAGCAGATATTTACTAACGTCCAAATCACAATCCAATATCTGCTATATTGCTTTCATAGTTTTGTACAATATCCCAGTGCTCCAAAGATCACTTGTACTTCAGCACCCAATAATTTTCTTCTTCTTCTTCTTCTTCTTCTTCTTCTTCTTCTTCTTCTTCTTCTTCTTCTTCTTCTTCTTCTCATTATTATTATTATTATTATTATTATTATTATTATTATTATTATTATGCAGAAAGATATACGTGATTATTTGTGACAAGGATTCACTTGATATAAACATAGTAAGCAGATATAATGATCTTAGGACCATAATCCCAATCCTGGAGAGAAAGATAAATGTCCTTAATGATAGGCACCGGATTAAAAGGCCAAGTGTTACGGTGTTATTATTATCAGGTCATCCCATAAGTTCTGTGCGAATTTCGAAACAAGTGACCAAATGTTGCATTTAATTACAGATTCAATCAACAATGTATTTTCCCTGATTATCTATGACTTCCTTCCAACTATTAACAAGCTTACTAATTCCATTACTGTAAAATTCTTATGGCTTTGATTCGAAGATCTCACAAATGTCAGTTTTAAACTCTACCTGTGTTACAAAAGCTGTTTCTTCCAAATGATTCTGTACGCTACGAAACATATGGTAGTCTGAAGGAGCAAGGTCGGGAGAATAAGGTGGATGAGGAATTTTCTCCCAACCAAGTTCTTCGATCGTTTGTGACGTGATTCTTGCTGTGTGTGGTCGGGCATTGTCCTGATGAAACATCACACGTTTTCGATTCACTAGAGCAGGTTCTTTTCCCTCAAAGCTTGGTTCAAACGCTCTAATTGCTGACAGTATATTTGAGCATTAATTGTTGCATTAAGTGGTAAGAATTCAAAGTGAATTACTCCTTGGCAATCCCACCAGATTGAAAGAAGAACCTTTTGCCTATGAAGTTCCCTTCTCGGCTATGGCTGGGGTCCATCCCCTTTACTAAGCAACTGCCTACGACGCTTTACATTTCGATAAAAGATCAATTTCTCGTCGCCAGTCACAAGCCTATCCAAAAAAGGTGAAACAAGTTGGCGAGAATGGAGAGAAGAGCAGATGTCAACCCGGAATTTGAGGTTGTTTTCAGACAATTCATGAGGCACCCATTTTCCAAGTTTAGAAACTTTTCCAAGTTGTAGAAGATGACGATGAACAGTTGTATGGTTTGAACTGAGAACCACTTCCAATTCCTCAACTGATAAGGCAGGATTTTCTTCAAGGGCTGCTTCAAGAAGCTTTTCATCAAACTCAACTGGACGTCGGGTTCGATCTTCATCTTCAAGGGTGAAATCTCCACCTCTGAATTTTGCAAACCATCTTCTGAAATTTCTTTCATTCACACATTCTTCTCCATAAACTGAGTTAATGTTTCTAGCCGCTTCGGTTGCTGATTTTCCTTTCTTGAACTCATAAAGCATTATGTGCCTCAAATGATTCTTGGGTACTTCCATGTTAGTAGGATTTTAATCAAACAAAATTTTATTTTATTGTTCTCTGAAATAAAATTTGATCGGTTTAAATGCATCTAAACATAAAAATAATGTTCAGCTCCGTTATACATTATAAAATACTCTTTAAATTTCGTTCATTTTAACGAAAAGTTAAAATTCGATAAGAACTTATGGGATGACCTAATATTTTCACCAGATAATTTTGCAATAGTGACTTCACCCTGTCTCCTCTCCAGACATTTTCATGTCAACTTGCCTGATGAGATTTTTCACCTGCTTCGCCGAATACATGAATTTAAGTTTGCTACTCGATTGGAAACTGAGTCTTAATGTTGAGCTAACAAGAGGAAACTGCCACTTGCATTCAAACTGTTTCTTTACCCGCACTTTCTTCTTCCCAAAATTGTGAGGTCGAGCAGTGTGTACTTAGATTCAGTAGAGTAATAACCAAATAAGAACTAAACGATATAAGCTCAGTGGAAAGAGTCTACCCCTGTAGATTATATAAAGTGTTCAGCTCATAATGTCTTATCTGATGAAGGTCAAAGGAAAGTGACCGAAACGTTATGATATTAACAGAGACGACAACAATACTCTGAATATAAATAATGTAAATAATGATAACTCCTCATCCCAGAAATTCAAATTGAATAAATATAGAATATATTCTGTTTAAAAGCAAAATAGAGCAATTGAGTTTCTTACAGTTTATCAAAGTTTTGAATTGTCGTTAAAGAAACATATATTTTTGAATATTCTATATAATAATGATACACTGATAAATTTCCTACTAATTAACCCACAGTTGGGGAGATAAAGGTGTATTCATACGTTCCCAATTGTATTTACTCGTAAGTGAATATAAAGAACCAGACATGAATTAGAACTCATATCTCCGATGTTCAATTCTGAGTCGTTATCAAAGTCACCATCCGGACATCCACAACTACATTTGCCGAGCGGTCATCCATAAAGGTACTGTCCTGTCTCGACATTGCTTATCTTCGACGATTGCGTTAAACCAATGTTTCAAACTTATATAGACGTAAGCAAAGAAAGAAAGAAAGAAAGAAAGAAAAAAACGAAAGAAAGAACAAGTAGTATACGACGAAGAAATTGAGAGAGACTGGTGTACTCCTGGAAATAGGCAGACAGGGATATCTGCAAAAAGAGATATGAAGAAAGAAAGAACGAAAGAAAGAAAGAAAGAATGAATGTGGGATATATTATTACGAAATGACATGTAGAAAGATATACGTGTTTATTTGTGACGAGGGTGCACTTGATATATATATAGTAAATGATCATAGGACCGTAATCTCAATTCTGGAAAGAAAGGGGAAATGACCTTAATGATAGGCACCGGATTAAAAGGCCAAGTGTTACGGTGGATAACGATAAAGTCAACCAGAGTGATGTTCTCATTACGACTGACAGAAGAATCGCTTTATCAAACTCACAGTGACGGCTTTCAGATGAGCCATGTTAAGCCTTCAGTTTAATCCAATCTTTAGTCCGTTCAAGAGACTTTGCAATTTGTGTTTAGTCATTACTCCAGCCGCACCTCCAAGCTTAGAGCATCTGGTATTCCCCACGTAGTCACCCATCTAGGTACTCACCAGGCTCGCCGTTGCTTAACATTGGTGGATGTACGAGAAGCAGTGTTTCAATTTGCTGTGGCCGTAAGCCATTGAAAAAAGCAGAGAAGCGGAAGAGAGAAAGAACGCGAAGAACGAAAAAGCAGAGAAGAAAAAGAAAGAAAAAAGATATGAGAAAGAAGAAGAATAAAGAGAAAAGGCAAAAAAGAAAGAAGAAAAAGGAAGTAAAATAATAAAGAAAAAGAAAAGGAGAAGAAAAAGAAAAGGAGAAGAAAAAGAAAAGAAACAGAAAAACTAAAGAGAAAACAAAAAGAATGAAAATAGGAGAAAAGGTTATGAGAAAGAATAAATAAAATAAGACAAAAAGAAGAAAAAGGAGGAAAAAATAAGAAAAAAAAGATGAAGAAAGAAAAGAGGAAAAAGAAGGAAGAAAAAAGAAGAAAAGAAAGAAAAAGAAAAGGAGAAAAAAGAAAAAGAAAAGAAAGAAACTTTGATATATAGTAAAGAAATCCTCTTTACAGAGCTATCCACGCAATAAAATTGAGGAAACCGAATGAATTTAAGTACCTGGGAAAGAAGATTCATTATAGGCTGCAGCAATCATAACAGTATTAGATAGGCACATGACACAATGTTGATAGCAGACACAGAAAGAAAAATACAGAAGGTAATAAGGAAAATAGAGAAGAAACTTCTAGGAGGCTGGCATCCCGTTCCCACCCCTTCACCGTTGAAACTGTTAGATGTAGACGTCTCTTCTACTCCAATAGTTTCCTGTCTCGCACATCTCGCCTGTGGAACTCCCTTCCCTATTACTGTTTCCCTGATAAATACGAGCTCCAACTATTTAAGTGTAACGTCAATCGACATCTCCAGTTGCCTTAATCTATCCACTTCCCTTCTCCACATCCTTTCACCTTTCATTCCTATCTGCTTTCGCTCCAAATCTTCTGTAACCCCCTTGCCTTGATCGACCCACTGTCTTTCTTTCTCTCCACATCCTCTCCTTTACAACTCCTATCTGCTCTTTCTCCAACCCTTCTATAACCCCTTGCGTGATAGTGGCCTCCAGCCTTGCTTGGGGTGATACGCTTAAAAAAAAATATATGTAAAAAAGATAGTATGTATAATTTTCCACAAAAGGAACGGCCCAATATACGGACATTGAAATAGTCATACTAAAATCAAAATATAAAATTTCAAATACTAGGAAAAGTTTTAATTAACTATAAAATGCAACACCGAAATCCAAAGGCGCATAGTGATAGTGAAAGATGCTATTCCAAAGCTTAGCAGAGTATTAAGAAACAGGAACAATTCGTTAGGAACAAAGAAATGAGTCCTGAACTGTCGTGTAAAAATCTATCAATTTATACTGTGGTGAATGCTGGACAATTCCGTCACAGATTAGAAGGGGAACTGTGGCAAAGGAAACGTGGTTGTACGGAATAATGCTGAGAAAACCGTGGACGGAACACCGACGAAACCTTTGGAAAATTGAAACAAAAGAAACTTATACGTAGTATGAAAAATAGATACCTGTATTTGTCAGAAAAAAAAGGTGATGGGTAATTGCACAATAAAAGAAAGTATTGTATGTAAGAAGAACAGATATAAACAGAAAATACCTAACAACGAGCTCGTTCAAATGGATGACAGAACAGGGCTTAGAAGAAATAAGCAAAAAGACAAATTTTATTACCATCTTGGGTATGACGATAAACTACATCAGCATCCTTAGTAAGACGATAAACTACGTCCGACAGCAAGGCCTCTGATCAGGAGGTTTTGAGGAGCGTGGAACAACCTCTTAATTGCTGGCGTTCCCAGGTCCACTCTGACCCGGGGTGGTAGCACCTTGCTAGGGTCCCAAATGTGGGCAAATATTTAGCCACAAACCTGAGGTTGAAACACTATGAAAGTGTAAAAATAGGTTTTAATACCGGCAATACTTTTTTGAAGAAAATAAACATGACCAGAAATACAATTTTGAAGGAAAAAATTTTTTGCCAGCGATATATTTTTTAAGGAAAAGTATTACCATCAATAAAATATCTTCTCGTCATTAAATAACACATTGAGGTTGATATGCCATAAAACAAACCAAAATTTATTAACTTCTACAAAGGACAAGAAATTGAGGATTGCCACGACCGACTACGTCCTGAAGTACACCGAGCAGTGAAGAAGTATAATAATAATAATAATAATAATAATAATAATAATAATAATAATAATAAGAGGAAGAAGAAGAAGAAGAAAGGCAAATGCATCAATTATTCCTTCGTTCTCTTTTGTTTCCTTCGCATCCCAATAAATATAGAAAAGGCCAATTGAAAGTCAGGACGGACACGAAGAGAGACTTCAATTGACTGGCGATAATTTAATTCGGAGAAAATCGATATTGGAAAATCGATCAACATTTATCCATCGGCTACTGAAGAATCAAGAACTATTGTCTATTATCAACCCGAGGAGACGGCTCTAAAGGACTTTGTTGAACGCAGGGTTAGATAGATAGATAGATAGATAGATAGATAGATAGATAGATAGATAGATAGATATGAGCAAACTGAGAAAGATAGATAGACAGAGAGATATATATATATATATATAGACATAACATTCACATCGTCTACCACCTCTTCCAAGAAATATCACTCAGTATGTTTTTTTTTCCAAAATAGAAACTATGACTTGGAATTGAAATGAAAGTAGTGATGGCTTTTAAAATACTAAACACTTCAAATAGAACACCTTATAGATTTTTTGTAACACATTTAGTAAATTGAATACAGAATAGACTGCGGGGAATTTAGACTCATCTAATTATTACAAAACAAAATCATTGCCCCCAAAACTAGATCCATATTCTTTCACATGGACAGACGCCTTCTCAGATCAATGGTTTAAAATGAATTTGAACCAGTGTACATTTGGCGAAGAGCATACTTCTTCGAAACTTGAAGATTGGCGCCACAGAATCATGCAGAAAAACCCATACCAAAATACCAGAATCAACACCACATGAGGAATTTCAACATTCGCCACAATGAAAATGGTTGTGACATTAAAGAACATAATCAGGATTTGACGTAAGAAAGAAATCCACATGAATATTTGAAATTGCAATAGCATTTGCTGGACTTCAAACCTACTGTTTTAAAAGAAACATTTTTATTATATTTCAACTGAGTGTAACTCATCGACAAATGATTGTCTCGTAAATAAAGTTTCAAAGTAACATTATCCTCAAGATTTAGTGCATTCTCAAAAGAGAATTTATTAATCAGTTGTCAAATTCATTCAAAGGTCAATTTAATTCATTGAACATGATCATCAATTAGACAAATGCGTGTGAATCACGTTTTATAGAGTCCCTAAGTAGGATAGACGTTAGTATTGTTTATATTTTAATTTGTGAGCCTATTAGAATAAATAAGGTGGAATAGTTTGTATTTCTGTTGTATTTAAAAAGAAAACATATTATGGATGCATACGGGGATGGATGTAATTGAATGAAAAAATATTTTTAAAACCATCCATTATAAAATTATTATGTTAAATAATAGATTCTATTTTTCGTGCTAGTGTATTTTGACTCAAACCTGTTGTTCATGATGACGGTAGTCTTTGAATATAGAATCCAGCGGTTGGCAGTGAATGAGTCGAATACAGTAGGGAAGCGTAGTTCAGGTTAGCAGTGGATATCCCGATAAAGTAGCAGAGCGTAGTTCTTCCTTCTGTTCTTTGGTTTCTGGTTATCTTTGGAGAGAGTAATCAAAATGGCCGTCTTTATACACGACGGGTTGAATATTTCACGTCTCCTGATTGGTTAACCTTCTTTTGGGGAACTGTAAAATTAGTCAAGTCATTTGGGTTTGCTCACTAGTAATTAAATACACAAAAATCTTAACAAAACCGTCTGAGACTGATCTTTAAGGTCATCTAGTAGACAAAATAGAGAAGTCAATTTTCAGTGGCTGAGCCGAATGTAGGAATGAGTTAGAGATGAAGGTTTTACGGGAGTTGCTGTTCGAGCGTCAGGCTAAATAGACGTAGTTGACAGCATTTATGCAAACCTCTTCCCCCTGTGTGGAGAAGCGTTTTTCGAGTTGGTTGTTGCACATCAACATATATGGACGAGATAGATTTTCGTGTTTGGAAGCGGCTCACAAATATTTGACGGAAGATATACCCGTCGACGTGGTAAAAAAATAGTAGTTGAATTAAGATGCTCTTTCTGTATACTTTTGTTCTCTGAAACCAAAGAACTTACCGCGACACCGACCAAGAGAAGAAGAGGATTGAACTAAAACGACAGGCGATCAACGACCAATGAGATGAGATCAACCCGCTACTGTTTAAAGGGTATACAAGAATTATATAAAAATTGTAAAACAATCATATATTATTAAATTGTATTAAAGTATTATATAAAAATATTTTAAAAATATATTATTAAATATATTATTAAATTCGTCTTTCAAATCAATCAATTAAAATATTATAAATCAGAATTTTCCACAAATAAATGTCAAATGAAGACATTTTCTTTTAAAATAAAGCATATGCATTCATACAAAAATTTCTGACGGGTTTTAAATCCAGGGAGACAATGTGTTTTGGAATGTGAATGTACGTCGTCACGAAGCAAATGATTCGATCATGAGAAAATGAGTTAAAAAAGTTTTGGTATTTAAAAAAAAACTGCTTTTTTAACGCTTAGAAAATCAAGCAAATGCATCAATGTAAGTTATATGAAGTCGGAATTAGACCTCAAGTGAAAGCGAGAAAATTTAATGAAATAATGATTAGTTAATTTTAATACGGATATAGGGATTTGGGTTTTTCTTTTCAGTGATATCATTTCATTATTTAGTTATATATATATATATATATATATATATATATATATATATATATATATATATATATATATATATGCTGCTGAAAAATTAATTTCGGTTGAGCTTACTGGGGAAAGAATTGTGGGTTTGTAAACAGTGACTATTAAGGCTAATATAGGCAAAAGCGAATTGAGTCATGTCGGTCACTGTGTGTTTATCTAAAAATAAATACGTTAAAATCTACCTTCATCCCCGACACGCGCCGAATGCTTGGTGGTAGAATTCCCGACTGACGGGTTTCGATCCTAACTAAAGGCAACCGGACGTCTAGCCACATTGAAGAGCTGTGATACAGCGAAACAGTCTGTCTGTGGATGACAATAATTATATATATATATATATATATATATATATATATATATATATATATATATATATATATATATATAACACGATTGTACGCTGATTTGAACAATGAATGTATTTAGCTCTAACTTGAAATTATGATCCCTCATGGTGTTTTAATCTGCTGTTTCCTCTTTTTTAAAACCGTTCTGTTGATGGTACTTGAATGGAATTCGAAGATGGAAGTCAAAATTTGAATGTTGATACCATTAATGAAGGCCTGAATGATTATGGGCTTTTCTTTTCAGTGATATATTGCTTTTATTTAGTTTTATATATATATATATATATATATATATATATATATATATATATATATATATATATATATATATATAACGTAAATCATTCATACGAAAAACAAATATTGAAGCTAATTATTTAATTAGCTTCAATATTTGTTTTTCGTATGAATGATTTACGTTATATAAATTGAACAAGCACTACATAATTGATATATATATATATATATATATATATATATATATATATATATATATATATATATATATATATATATATATATATATATTTGTATCTCACTTAACCCTCTTTGACTCCCCTCTTTAAAACTTCTCTCGGTTAAATTTCCTGTTATTCCCTCGTTTGTTACCCCTCCCTATGGATTTCATTTACTCTGGCATTCGTCCCACACTCTCATACATACACTCTCACTAAATTTATTTTTTTTATTCCCGGAGTTGTTTTTTCTGTTTTTTTTTATTAATTTGTAGGTCTGATTAATTGGATCGTATTTACGATTCCAATGGAATAAAATATGACCATGGAATATTAGTGTGTAAACATTTTTATTATATATATATACATATATATATATATATATATATATATATATATATATATATATATATATATATATATATATATATATATATATATATATATATATATATATATTTATATATATATATATATTGTTTGATTGTGAAAGTTTCATTAATGACGAGTGACAAAGTACTGCGTTTTGGATTTAATTTTTGTTCAGTGGACCAAGATTATTTGAGACTTCAAATGTCCGTTACAGAATTGCGTTCCGGATCCAACCAAATTTATGAATAATACTATTGTGCATGCCAGTACATGCCTTTCAATATGGAACACATCACACAGCTCAATTAGGACTCATCCTCATTTAAAAAGACACGGAAATCTACCAAAACCCAGCCGCAACATAAGTACAATAGCGTCATCCATATGTTAAAATGAAGACTAAAAATATTTGAACGGCTAATAATAAAAAATAAAAAGCAACACTCAAAAACATTAACTATAAACATGTTCACAACGTGCTGACCATGTTTGGAAAAAAAAATTTCTATCACTTAGGAAACATATATAAAAATTTACAAATCCAGTTCAAACAAACGATTTGATAAGGGCTAATAGAATCGCTGTAAGCGCTTGGATATATATGTTCAGATAAGTAAACATTAAATACAAAGCTTAATCACAGTAACTTGTCTGTTGTCTTTAATGATTTTTGCATCGGGTTTCACGTGAATCTTGCAAAGCGCATCCAGTTTTTCATGAGAAATGAAATGCAATGATTTAGTGACATCCAATATGGGATGACACTTAATCATGATACATTGGCAAAAAATGCATATTTTCAAGAAATTAAATTATCAACAACATTTTATAGAACTGGAATTGACAAATAATATCTTCAATATGTTTTTCATCATTTTTTCATGAAAACGTGGATATGCTTTGCAAGATTCTGTGAAACCCGATGCAAGTTCATTAAATGCGGCAGACAAGTTACTGTGATTAAGCTTTTTATTTAATGTTTTCTTATTTGAACACAGTATTTAAAAAAAAATATGTCCCAAAAGTGTTCGGATATGCATAACTTTTGGACATATTTTATGTCCAGAAAAATAACAGTTGTACGAACACAAGAAAAATTAAATGCAATGCTTAATCGCTATAACTTGTCTGTCCTCTTTAACAAAATTTGTACAAAAAATGGATTGCTGCCCAAATAAAGACACCCACCCATACACAAACACACACACACACACACACACATATATATATATATATATATATATATATATATATATATATATATATATATATATATATGTATAATTCTTTATTCGAAAATTATAACATATATATGTTATAAAATCACTACAAAAATAGCCATTTTGTTTTAACACTTCCGGTGACTTATGAATTGATGGTTTTGAACCAATTCCGTATACACCAATCCTATATTTGGGTATATATATATATATATATATATATATATATATATATATTTTAGAATTGGACATAGCCCGACAATTTATTTAAAGACATTTATATATTATGTTTAACGTTCTTTTTATAGATACAAGATACAGGCCGGTAAATGTTATTTAATAATGTTTATTATAAAAAAAACAGAGCATTTGCTTAAATACTTGTATCTATAAAAAGAACGTTAAACATAATATATAAATGTATTTAAATATATATATATATATATATATATATATATATATATATATATATATATATATAGTATACTACTAATAATACTCGGTTGAAAAAAACCTCGTATAGCACAACTTGTAAGTCTATAAAAAAAAACTGCTACCCGGGGAAAAAAATAGAAAGAACTAGAAACGTCCAAACAGGGTGAAATAAATTGTCCAGTGTCTTAAGAATTTAGTCCCCCAAAAATCCCAAACGAGTAATAAGTAGGATTTACATGCACACACACACACATACACACACACACACACACACACACACACACACACACACACACACACACACACACACACACACACACACACATATATATATATATATATATATATATATATATATATATATCGTGCTATTTAATTCTTTTTACTTTCTTCCCTTTGATGATGCCGGTTATATATTTTCCATTTTATCACAGTCTGTACATATCTCTACGTGACAAGCTCATTGTTCTTTTATTTACTGGTTGTATATTTTGGTTAAGTCTCATCGTATTACCTGACGGTTCTTACCTCAGAATAGGTGTGACTGTAACAACACAGGTGAAGAGAAAAAAGAAACAGAACAGATTATTTCAAATAATGTTATTTACGCTTCACGCAGACAAAAAAAATTGATCTCGACCGAAATAATAGAATTGAAATATTTAAAGACATGAGTCGTGATTTCGGGTGTGTTATTTACGAAAATATATTTAATAAACAAATATATGAAAATGAAACAAAGTTTATGAGAATTAATAAAAATAAAACAAATAGAATACCAAAATATACAAAGGGAAGAGTTTGAAAAAAAGACATGTAAAATTATTTAATGAAAAGAAACAAATACAAAAGACAATAGAATTAAGGCAAAAAAAAAAAATAAACAAGCCAACAATATTATCGGTGATGGCAATGATAATATAAGCCGTTTCATTGTAAATATTTTTCATCACTCCTTGGCTGTCTGGAATGAAAATGATTTTGTTAGTCATTTCATTATTAGGAAATATTCGGCATTTATTGAACAAGCAGCCAGACCTTTTCATGGTATTATTTTTCTCACACCTAGCCATTCTTGCTAGGGTCAAAGTATAGAATCTGTCGCCTCATCTCTAATGGTAATGCTGATGCTAATTCTTTTACTTGTAAAGACATTTTCAGCATTTATTTGACTGAGCATCCAATACATCTCGGATTATTCTTTTCCTCACACCTAGTCATTATCACTGGGATCAAAGTGTAGAATCTGTAACGTCATCTCTAATGGTAATGTTGATGTTAGTCGTATCATTATAAGGAAATATTCAGCATTTATTGAACGAGCAGCCCGACCTTCTCAATGTATTCGTTTCCTCACACCTAGGCATTCTTACTAGGATCAAAGTGTAGAATCTGTAACCTCATCTCTAATGGTAATTTTGGTGTTAGTACTTTCGTTATAAGGAAATATTTAGCATTACTTAGACTGAACATCCGGTGCTTCTCGGATTATTCTTTTCCTCATTCCTAGGTATTCTATCTGGGATCAAATTGTAGAATCTGTAACCTCATCTCTAATGGTAATGCTGTTGTTAGTCCTTTCATTATAAAGAGATTTTCAGCATTTATTTGACTGAGCATCCAATGAAAGTCGGGTTCTTTTCCTCACATCTGGTCATTATCACTGGGATCAAAGTGTAGAATCTGTAACCTCATCTCTAATAGTAATGTTGATGTTAGTCGTTTCCTTATAAGGACATATTCAGCATTTATTTGACTTTTTCCATTTTCGTTACTGCTGCTGTTTGTGAAACTTTGTTTCGGCTTCTTTCTTTGCAGTCTACTTTGATCTTTGCAGACATTTTTTCTCGTCAGTGTCCATCATAAACATTTAAAAATCTACCATTTGTCTGTGCATTGCATACTATTTCCATACCTGGTCTGGTGTGCCTGCTGTTCATCTCGAGGTTTATCAACAGAATTCAAGGAAGGATCTGAAATGACCTCGCATCTCAACTTCAGTCACTTTCTCATAGAAGTAATGTGCTGTCGCTCTGTCTCATCTACACATATTTTCGTGGCAACTGCTTTGACGAGCTTTTTTCCACATCTAGATCCCGCCCTTCTACTATTCAAATAGTTAAATGTAACCGCCACTTGTATGACAGCAGTTTCTTTTCTCACACTTCGCTGCCGTGGAATTCCGTTCCGCTTAATTGCTTCCCTGATAAATACACACTTCAAAAATTTAAATGCAACATCAATCGCCATCTTCTGTTGTCTGGATCCCCGTTTACCGTTTAACCTTTCCTCAATCCCCACTATACATAGTCTTTTCACTTACTTTCCCTCGCTGTAACCCCCTGCGTGCTCGTGGCACTCCCACGGGTGAAATGCTTGTGAAAAAATTAAATACAATTTTATTAATTAACTTTTGTCTCTATAATTCTTGTTTGTTTATTGCTTTCCCTCCATAATTATTGTTGCTTTTCTCCTATTCCTTCACTCTTATAAACACTTGCTACTTTGTTGTATTATTGCATGTACTTCTTTTGAAAGCATTATATTGGGAACCCGGTTTCTGCAGTCCGGTGTTGGAGGCATTTTTCCTAGTAATCTCGAGTTGCTGATTCCAAAACTGAAGTCCATTCTTCTCTATCACGTCAAGATTATTCACAAATTCAAATGTCATTTAACAACATTACCAATATTTTCACCATTTCAAACGACAGATTGCGTTTCCCCAAATGCAGACCAATGTATATGGCTTGACATATCTTTTAAAACAGTATTTTTCAATATCATTTAAAGCAAATAAAACAAGCAGGCATCCGTTTATCTTGCGAGAGAATGCAACGCCTAGTCTGGTTAAAATTCAATCACTTGCTGGTGAAACTGAAGTGACGTCTACTTGGCGATTTTTTAATAAGTCTCTGCTTCTACATGACACTGTTTCAGCCGTACCGACAAGATACAAAGGAATATAGGACCTCACATTTGGGGAGGCCTTGGCTGCGGGAGTTGCCGGAAAGTTGTTACTGTTGACAGTCAACCGCCTTCGGGGATCAACTCCTGGTTTTCTTGCCCTTGATTTTCTTCCAGAGTATTTTCCGTGTTTTGATATGACCGCAAGTCAGCGGAACTTTAAAATAAATGTTTTTGTTACAGCGGCCTTTATAACACAAGGGAATTACACCGGTTCTCACTATATATAGTGCCAGTAATACCTACCTGGGGTGTAAGCAGCGACAGTCCTTTTTGGACGTCTCAGCTATCAGGTCGAACTCTCTGCCTGTGAGGCAGTGGGGAACTCTCTGCCTTTCGGCGGAGAGGAACCCGGACGAGGTTCCGCCGAAGGGCAGAACTTCGTTCGTGGTGGTTGACCGCCCCGATCCCGTTTATACGGGTTCTAAGGGCAATTTTTGCCCGAGCCTACGGGCTCGGAAAGCCCACATTAAACCGGCCTTGTGCCACATTCGACACACGTGGGCGTGTTGTTAAACATCGTAAGCAGCGACAGTTCTTTTTGGACGTCTCAGCTGTTCGGTCGAACTCTCTGCCTCTGAGGCAGAGGGGAACTCTCTGCCTTTGGGCAGAGAGGAACTCGGACGAGGCTCCGCCGAAGGGCAGAGCCTCGTTCGAGGTGGTTGACCACCCCGATCCCGTTTATACGGGTTCTACGGGCAATTTTTGCCCGAGCCTACGGGCTCGGAAAGCCCACATTAAACCGGCTTTGTGCCACATTCGACACACGTGGGCGTGTTGTTAAACATCGTAAGCAGCGACAGTACTACAACTGCCTAGCTGAGTAGTACCCGTTTCCTACCTTTGTATCTGTGATATTAAATACACTTGTTCCTTAAACCAACCTCGACTTGAATTTCTTCTTTTTACTATTGTGCCACGACACAACAGTTTTCCTCACCTAAGTACAACTACAAAAGCGAAAAAAAGTCATGGTTTAACTCAGTAAATAAAGCTGCATTAAACTTGATCAACTTTCGCTATTTTCAATCTAACAAGTTTTAAATATCACGATGAGGACACGAAGTGTTGCATATACAGAGTTTTTTCAAACTGTAGATTCCGATCCTTCCGTTTGTAGCGATAAAAATAAAATGGGTCCCGACGAAAAGAAAAGAAAAGAAGGAAACATGTGTAAGTGAGAGTAAACTTCAGAATATAAACCATTCTAAAAGTTACAGAGCGCTCATACTCAATGTCGATCTCGGGGTACCGGTTCATTCAGACGTTACTGATGATATAAATATGAATTTTTAACGTGATGTTCAACATGAAACATCTGCAATATATCTTACTTTTTATTATTCTGTAACTGTATAATACATGAGTGTGTATTGTGCTATCGTTTAAAATGTTTAGATTTTATGAAGTTGTTGAGAATTGCAGCATCTTAGTTGTTTCTGCAACGACTTACTGAAATATTTCCAAATAAACAGAATCAACAATGCCCCTGATGTGCCTATCGCATTGTCTTCCAATGTACCCAATTGGAATCAGCTACAATTTGATTTTAATGAAGAGTAATCGTTGCTATGGTGAAGGTCTCATATTTGTGGAGTTAGCTGTAGTTATCTGGAGATTTTGCTTGATTTAGTAAGATTGTCATTTCCAATCAGGTGAAACGTTTTGTCTAAACGTTATAAATTTCTTATGAAGATTGGTATTTTGAAGTCACTTTTTCTCAAGCAACATCAAAAAACTAAAGAAATAACTCCACGGTTTTTATGCCTTTTCCGGAAGCTTCGCATATTAAACATGAAATTGTTTATTTTACAAATGTTGATAATTCTGGAAAACATTTTTCACCAGATGATTGAATATATATTTTGAATTTCAGAAATATGGCAAATTGTGAGAGAAAGGAATTAAAAAAAGAAAAACTAATGTCTTCTGCAATATATGTTATAATTTCTCTAGTCAGAGATGTAAAGCTTACCGGAATTACTTCGGCATCAAACTGTGTGACGACAAGAAAGATTGGACACGCCATATTGTGTGCAGAACATGTGTTGAAAGACTGAGCCAGTGGAATAAGGACCAAAGCAATCACCTAAACTTAGGCAATGCCAACGTGTAAAGGAAACGAAAAAATTATCCTGACGACTGCTACATTGCCATTCTTAATGTATCTCTCTTCAGGTGTCGCATCGTTTATCCAAGTCTACAAGATTTTGAGTTTTACTATACACAGATTATTTGCAGGTCACCAGAGTTTTATGTTTCTTATTGATAGTTTTGGTTTATATTGCATGTCAATTATATATATATATATATATATATATATATATATTCAAAATTTGCGGAGGGTCGTTTGGGGAAACTGTGGCACCAATCTCTGTAGTCGGCCCCTTCAAAAAGTGTGGATGGTTCTGCACAAAAGCTTCACCACTATAATAAAATCTCATGTGCTGGTGTCGGGCAGGTCAGTTTCCTAAGAAACGATCTGCATGACCCTCATACGTTGAATTCGGCGGAAGTGTCGGTTTTGAATACATACATACATATATATATATATATATATATATATATATATATATATATATATATATATTGTAAGTCACCTTGACTAAATCTTTGTCATGAAAACAATCTATATGTTTACTTGTTGGGAGATATTGTATCTCTGAGAAAAAAGTAAATATAGACTCTCGTTTCACGACAACAACGTTATCAAGGAGATGTATAATATATATATATATATATATATATATATATATATATATATATATATATATATATATATATATATATATATATACACACACACACACACACACACACACACATATATATATATATAGGTATGTATCTAAATATATTTACACACTAGTTCTATATATTGAGTACTTTTATCCATAAATCTAGCGTACATTAAAACTATATCATTATCATATGTATATCTATCTATCTATTTGTGTGTGTGCGTGTGTGGTGAGACTTAGGAAAAAAGGTAGATAAATATAGACATATATGAATATACTTTATCCATCTATCTCCATACCTACCTATCTATATATCTTTATCTCTATGCACATGTATATATAGTTAATCATGAATATAGACAGACAGACAGACAGACAGACAGATAGATAGATATATAGATAGATAGATAGATAGATAGATAGATAGATAGATATGAACCGATTATATCCAGCGAGAGATTCATATCTGTCTATTTGTGCATGTATATGTGTAGATACATAGACATTATCAAAGATAGACAGGTTGATATGAACAGACTGAGATAGATGCATTGATACATTGATAAATATTAAAAGATTGATATATATATATATATATATATATATATGAGAGGGAGCGAGATATGTAGATATTAGCAGAATGACTGTTATAGCTTCAAACTAAACAAACTGTTAGATGCTCTCCCCTTTCTCTCTCTCCATCTCTTTCCCTCCCCCCTCTCTCTCTCTCTTTCTGCCATTAGGTTCTTTTTCTGCTTTTACCTGATATTTTAGTCTTATTGTTTTAAATCGATCTAACTTTGTTTAAATGACTGCAAACTATTTTTTCCCAAGGTTCAAACCAAATACGTTCAACAAAGAAATTCCATTTGCTTGCTCACTCAATTGAGAAATGAAATATCGCAGTCGCCTTTGGTGCGTTAAATTTTCCTTTGTTGTACAAAACGAAATGACCTCAAGTTTATTCAGACACCTTGAGAACGTCCTACTGTTTGCTTAGTTAAATAACTTGCTCCGAGGAAGAAGGGAGCAGTTGAGTTAGTTTGGCTGTCGTCTCTTAGAAACCTTCTGCTCAGAATGGTCATAGCCATCTTACAGAGAAGAGGTTAAATTTAAGAGCAATAATGTCAAGGAGTCGTTGTCGCTTTGCACATAATTTCGATGTCAGTGCGTTAACCGATAATCATAGTTTTACAGAGAAAATGTTACACAAATTGCAATTCTATATTTGATACTGTTCGAAAGCCATAATTGAGATTTAAATTCTGTTATAAATCTCATGATTTAAACAATACCAAATATGGTTTCTTTGCATGTCATATATTATCAGAAATGGGCTTCGAATGAGACACTGTTCGACAGTTACTATCCTTTCTTTCTTCACCATTCGTGGTATTCGTCCCAGATTTGCAGTGTGGAACGCGTTCCTCTTGAGGCACTCGCGGGATACCTTGGCTCTCTCATCTTAAGTGTTCAATCCCTTCCTCGGAGTTTCTTGGTTCTTGGCTATCTTCCTTTCTTTAGGGAGGACTGTAATGTCTACATGCATGATCTGCCAATAGCTAGGGAACTTGTGTCTCTTACTTCTGCCTCAGTTTTTCTTTACCGTCGGCTCTCACTTCATCCTCTGTCGTTACCCTTCCTCTCATGATTGTTGTGTGTGTTTGTGATAGTATTAGATAGCTCTCTGTAAACTTGTTGACAAATATCTTTTGGTTCAGCAACGTCAATTCTATGAAAATTTCTCGGATATTCAGGCCGGTAAATGTCGTTAATACTGTTTATTATAAACAGAGCATTTACTTAAATATTTGTATCTATAAAAAGAACGTATAAACATAAAAAATGTCTTTATATATATATATATATATATATATATATATATATATATATATATATATATATATATATATATATATATATAAAGACATGTTTTATGTTTATACGTTCTTTTCATAGATAAAAAAACTAACTATATATATATATATATATATATATATATATATATATATATATATATATATATATATATAGTTAGGTAATGATAAGTTTGTGAGTCCGTAAGGATAACCCCAAGGAGGATGTAATCCAGAGACCTCAATGTAAAACCAGAGAGAATATTAATTTAATTTAATTACGAAACAGACAACCTTAAGGGTCTATTAATTATATGTATTTATGATATATATATACCCTAATTTTAACACACACACACACACACACACACACACACACATACACACACACACACACACACACACATATATATATATATATATATATATATATATATATATATATATATATACATATACATATATATATATATACACACATATACATATATATATACATACATATATATATACATATATATATATACACATATACATATATATATACATACATACATATATATATATATATATATATATATATATATATATACATGTAAATTAAAAAACAGACAACCTTCAATGTCCATTGATTATATTTTATTTCCTCAGAAAGTTGTTTTTCCTGGTTTCTCTGATCACATTTGCAATCATAAATAAAAATACATTTATTCACACGATCACACATTTGTTCATATAAAATCACACACACACATCTGTGCATATAAAAGCCCACACACACACATATTTATGTGCGTATGCTTTTATATGCACATGTATGTGCTTGTGTGAATAACATTTTAAAAAGTCGATGTAATGTTCTATATAAAAGAAAATTTGGCAATACACACATTTAAAATATTTTTATGTTGTATCTCGTTTTTTTTTCCGATATAACAGACGAAAATAAATAAAGAAGACAAACTCGTAGGTGAGTAATGAAATAGAACGTTTACTACACGAATGTACACTTAGCATTGGACCCAATGCTAACTCTGCTCAACTGCACTCATCTCCACTTATTTACCTAAAAAACAATTCCATTCATTTATGTTCTATATGACAATTTACTTCACCCAAAAAATTTTTTTTTTCTCATGAGGTCTTTACATCGTCGAAAGATGTCAAAGTTAACCTTTTCTAAACTGTCTTTGGGTAGCAATCCATCTTCAGTCCATGTTTCTATAATAATGACTGACAAGGTAGATATACTCATTTTTTTATTGTTTCTTTTCCTCTTTTATGTATAAGCGTGTTCTTTCCTTTGACTTATAACTGTCAAATTTTTCAAAGGTGGATTTGTTCCAAGCGCTTTCTGATAAAAATTATTTTCTAAAATTTGCTGAAAGTTTCAGAAAACGCCAGTTCACCATCGAAACCTTTCAAAGTAAAACTTTCCTAAATTGTGTTATATATTTATCAGCTGTGTGTGTTTCTGCCTGTATCTCTGTCGCCGCAATAATATTAAAGACAGGGAGACAGACAGAAAGAGAAAGTCATAAGATTGGAACAGACGATGGCTTCCATCAAGTTATTCCTATGATGGCCATCATAAAATTTTAATGAACTGAATGCAGCGTTAATTGATGGAAAATTAGCTCTTGTTATATGAGTTTGGTTAAAATTGCACCATTTCAGTATGTCACGGAGTAATATGAAGCGGGGAAAGTGAAACTGACGTCGAAGACACTTCTCTCATTTTATCGAGAGCAACACGTTTAATATTCGTATTTATTTTATGAAGCTCATAAAATAATCCTCGATTCACCTCAGCTTCAGGCGTCTTTTAACTTTTTTCTCTTATTAGCGAGGGTCTCACTTGTTACAGGCGGAAAAATGTAATTATTACTGTCCAGATGATGACATGGAAAGCTAAGCACAACCGCAAACTTTGACACACATGCATCCACATGCGCACACACACAGAAACACACACAAATAGATAGATATTATGTTGACCAGAAAGTCCTGTCGTCCTGAGTATGACGATAAACTACATACGCGTCCTGGGTAAGTCGATAAACTACGCCCTCTGCTCAGGAGGTTTTGAGGAGCGTGGAACCACCTCTTAGTTGCTGGTGTTCCAAGGTCCACCCAGACCCGGGGTGGTAGCACCTGTTAGGTTCCTAGCTATGGGCGAATAGTTAACACCCAATCTTGTGTAAAAATAGGTTTTAATATCAGAAATACTTTGTAATAAAAAATATATATATATATCAGCAATAAATTCTGAAGGAAAAAATATTATCAGCAATAGTTTAAAATAATACCAGCAATGCAAGCAGTTATACATTTTTTGAAAAAAAAAATAAGACCAGCTATAGATTTCCTCAAGGAAAAATATTCCCAGAAATAGATTTTTGAAGAAAAACATATTACCAGCAATACAAATTTTGTCAGCATTAAATAACCCATTGAGGTTGACATGCCGTAAAACCAAAACCGATAAAAAAAACGGAAAGCCCTGACGCACTTAGGAAGCAGAGAGAAAACACGTAGCAACACCAACTTTTATTCTTTAAAATAACGTCCACCACTCTCGACGATCTCCTGCGAGCGATCCGCCAGCATCCTAATCTGTCGCAGATACCAGTCTGCTTAATTTGAATAAAAAAAACGTAAACAATCTTCCTTCTCTTCATCAAAACTGTTGACTCTCTGGTCGCGTAGGAAGTGTGCCATTGAGCGGAATAGGCCATATTCGCGCGGAGCAGCATCGGGACTGAATGGTGGATGTCGAAGAATCTCAACACTGTCCATCTGTTTGAATTTCTCCTTCGTAAATTTGGCAGTGTGTAGCATCGCATTTTCTTGTTGAAACAAAAGCCAACGTCGATTAAACAATGCAGGATACTACTTATTTAGTTTGTCTTTTGTATTTGTGGCAATAGAGTAAAAAGTTGATAGCTCGATATGCTGTACTCCTTGGAAATTTCACCAGACAGAGATCAGGATTTGTTCTTTTATTTGCGCTTCCGAAGTGAGTCATGACTTTCTGGCCAAGCTAATAGATAGATAGATAGATAGATAGATAGATAGATAGATAGATAGATAGATAGATAATGAACAGATTAAGATAGATAGATAGATAGATCGATAGATAATGAACAGATTGAGATAGATAGATAGATCGATAGATAATAAACAGATTGAGATAGATAGATAGATAGATAGATAGATAGATAATGAACAGATTGAGATAGATAGATAGATAGATAATGAACAGATTGAGATAGATAGATAGATAGATAGATAGATAGATAATGAACAGATTGAGATAGATATATAGATAGATAGATAATGAACAGATTGAGATAGATAGATAGATAATGAACAGATTGAGATAGATAGATAGATAGATAATGAACAGATTGAGATAGATAGATAGACAATGAACAGATTGAGATAGATAGATAGATAATGAACAGATTGAGATAGATAGATAATGAACAGATTGAGATAGATAGATAGATAGATAATGAACAGATTGAGATAGATAATGAACAGATTGGGATAGATAGATAGATAATGAACAGATTGAGATAGATAGATTGATAGATAGATAGATAATGAACAGATTGAGATAGATAATGAACAGATTGGGATAGATAGATAGATAATGAACAGATTGAGATAGATAGATTGATAGATAGATATATAATGAACAGATTGAGATAGATAGATATATAGATAGATAATGAACAGATTGAGATAGATAGATATATAGATAGATAATGAACAGATTGAGATATATAGATAGATAGATAATGAACAGATTGAGATAGATAGATAGATAGATAATGAACAGATTGAGGTAGATAGATAGATAGATATATAGATAGATAGATAGATAGATAGATAATGAACAGATTGAGATAGATAGATAGATAGATAGATAGATAGATAGATAGATAGATAGATAGATAGATAATGAACAGATTGAGATAGATGGATAGATAGATAATGAACAGATTGAGATAGATAGATAAATAGATAGATAGATAATGACCAGATTGAGATAGATAGATAGATAATAAACAGATTGAGATAGATAGATAGATAGATAATGAACAGATTGAGATAGATAGATAAATAGATAGATAGATAGATAATGACCAGATTGAGATAGATAGATAGATAATAAACAGATTGAGATAGATAGATAGATAGATAATGAACAGATTGAGATAGATAGATAAATAGATAGATAGATAGATAATGACCAGATTGAGATAGATAGATAGATAATGAACAGATTGAGATAGATAGATAGATAGATAGATAGATAGATGGAATGTGAAAATAGTAATCATCATTGAATAATGAATATCAATACAACGATTCACTAATCATCAGAAATTTATTTTATTCAAAATGGTTTTATTATCAACATACTTTTTCATCCATTTTTCAATTGAAGTAGACACTCCATTCACTTTTTACACAGTGCATTCAATTATTTTCGTCTATCCCCCTAGATATTCGAGAATTTATTATTAAAGAAGAGTATGCTCCTTTCGGTATGATGCGAATCTGCGTCCGCCATGACAGGGGAAACCGTCGTTAAAGCCGACTTTGTTTTAGATCGATTTCAAATAACGTTTCACCTGCTGGAATGTGGTCTTGGGTGGAAAATAATTTCTCCCCTACACAAGTTCTCGAAAACGCTTTCGAATTCTGTCAAGTTGTAAAACGGAGGCTTCAGAAGCTCCAAAAAATTTGGTCTCAACGAACGTGACGAAACATTGGTTGGTTTTTAATTATTACAGGCCACTCATTCCAATTAATTTTCTGCTGACATGATTTTGTAAATTATACTGAATGAATTGTCTTCTGTCGCGCGAATCTACCTTGCAAAATTATAAGCCATATATATGCATATATACTTATAATATTTCTGCATCACATGATCGTCTTCTCCTGCTATACATTTAGAGATGCTTGATAAAATAATTTAATGGTAATTGTTGTGAGTAATTTCCTCTTTGGTACATAAATTCTACGAATTTATGCTCAGCATAGATTTTTACAGTTTAAATGGTTAGATATTTCACGGGAAACTTTTCTCGCACTTCTTGCTTATTGAACTCTTCTTGCAATCCTCTCGAGTTTCATCTTTAAAAACCTAAAAGCAGCGCCAATCGTTATATATTGTATTTTTAAGTTCTGTTCTTTTATTGTTTCTGCTCCTTAATAATGTTTCATATTGTATTATATTATTTTACACACAGTGACTGTCTGCATCTTAGTGGCTTTATTGCCTTGCTTGTGGTGATTTTTTAAAAATCTGTTCATCTATTCTTTGATTACCCAATGCCTAAGAATTTTATAAAATGAGAAAGACTTAGACTTTATAACTCACATTAATTTGGACAAAACATTATGAGATAACTGCCTATATCCCTGAGATGGGGTATGATGATTACTTGCATAATTTACATTATTCGGACTTATCTTCATCTACATGACTCAGTTATTTCCCTTTAACTCAACTCTCCAAGTTGTTTGTTTCACTACTGCTGTGGCCTAGTATTGAACTTAAAACACATTAGGTGTAGTCACTGGATCTATAACTTCTTTAACAACGCCATGTGCCCTGAAACGGTGGAAGAAATAAAGCGTTCGGTTCGAAATTCCAATCACATAAAGAAGGCCGGAGCGTACAACGGCCGAAAAGTTGTGAATATCGTAATGAAGTCCGATTAAGGTAAATGATGCAAGTAATGAATTATCATTATTATCTTTTATCAAGTGTCTTGTTATAGAAAACAATTCTCGGAATAATCTACACTATTTACATTGTTTGGAATGTTATCATCGTTTTTTTTTTTGTAATGTTCACGTCGTTTCGACCGTTATATGCTCCGTCCTCCTTCAGGTGATATACGTTGGAATTTTTAACCGAACCCTTTATTTAGTCCGCATGAAGTTGTACAAAACATTATGAGATAAATTCCATAATTTGCTCTTAAGAGAATTTCATCGGAATTATTCGTA
>OZ038502.1:16357393-16452393 GCA_964036315.1 Acanthosepion esculentum
CCGTTATCCATTACTCCACCGTGCCACCTATATATTGCAGTCTCTTTATATCTCTCCATCTTTCTATTTTTATCAAATGCTATCTATCTATCTCTCTCAATATATATTTATCTATCTGTTGTAGTCGCTATCTATCTATCTATCTATCTGTCTATCTATCTATCTATCTATTGAAATATCGTCTTATCTATCAATCTATAAACTGCAGTCAATACAAAAATTGGAAGTAAAAAGATAGGATATACAGATTGACAGATTGACATTGCATTTACATTTCTGGAAATCAAAAATTCGGAAAAGAAATCCACAAGCGAGAATTGCGGGAAAATATTCTCTTAGCATAGAATGTATGGTTTCATCTAAATAATTACAACTGCAAAATGCAGGCAATTTCGAACTGTGCGAAAATTCATAAAGTCATGCCAGAAAAATTAACATGAATGCATTTACAGGAAACACACAGGTGAGAATGTGACTGATGTCAGGTCAGAACCGATGACTTTTCAGATTAGTATTGTGATTTTATCAGGAATCTCTTAATATATAGCGACCATATGTGGCAGCAAGTTTCAAAGCAAAGCCGAATGCTAGAGAAAAAGTCAGATAGATTCAGGCGAGAAAACTATCTAGCATGACACGGTGATCCAACATTTCTAGCAGCAGATCTAGCAATTGATTAATTATAGTCTTTCCAATTCGTATCACCAGAAAACTTTAGCCCGAGAATTAAACGAGTGTAGGTTTGCATCAGTCATGTTGATGGAAGGCAGAAAGGCATTTATAAGATGATTAATAGAGAGCAGTTTCGTTTTTGAAGCGTTAAAATTAACAAGTCATTTAAATTTATTGAACAGATCAGAGAGGAGTAAATATTTGTGCCATCTGCATAGATACCGACTGGAGAACTGAGTTGGCATCATGAGAGATATTGAGGAAAATTAGGCACAAGGAAGTTCCAAGAATAGAAAACTTAAGGGAACTTGTATCAATCAAAAATATGTAGAAGAATAGTCATTCAAGCAGCTTTCATTTAGTGATTTGATAAGAAAGACTGAATCAGTTAAAAATTACCATAGGTTTTCAACGTGAAGAAGACTAGTATGAAAAACCTGGTCAAATACGTTCGAGATCTCCAAACCAGCAAACCGAACTGTAATATCTCTATCTATAAAAGGCAGGATGTGTGTGTGTGTGTGTGTGTGTGTGTGTGTGTGTGTGTGTGTGTGTGTGTGTGTGTGTGTGTGTGTGTGCGTGTGTGTGTGTGTAACGAATCCACGGCTGCAATTTTCGACGGATTTGCACCAAATGGAAATAATCGATTTTGTTCATGCTTCTACGGCAGTTTTCATGTAGTTTGCGGCCATTTTCTACTGGCCAGAGTGAGAGCCTATAGCTGAGTGCCACGAATAGGCAGGAAGATTCTATTGGCCAGGGTGAGAGCCAACAGCTGGCTGACACTAATGTTACCTAGCATGCTACCATGCAATAAAAATCGTTAGCTGAATTCGTCACAAGTGGGAAAATTTTAAATCTGCATGACACTTTACTCCAATTGGCTCATTCGCTTGCTTAAAGTCAACGTTGATTCTGATTTCGCAGTTTCTGATTTGGGTGTAAAATAGTATTCGTTGTTAACATTCTTCTTTCATTCGGTTTTCCCAGTTACGCGACCTTTTTTAAAGCTGATCTTTTTCATTTTGTTTAGTTCTTTTTTCGTAATAGATTTAATGTTTAGTATAGATATTAGAAAAAAATTCGCAGTGTGAGATAGGCCAGAAGTAAGGCATGTAGCAACATCAGCACGGCAAAGGACACTCCTTTAAAGGCAAGGAAGGGCAAAAATATTTAAAGTCAAGTGATAGCGATTGCTGTATGAGTCATACGATTTTTTAATCAAGCCCGGGCAACGCCGGGCCATGCTGCTAGTTCTTATCTATATCTTTATAGACTCTTTTACTAATAATCGTTAGTACATCAGCAATTGACCTAGAGAAGCTAAAGCCATATTACTTATCTGAAAGAAGATCATGCGAGGTAATATGCTTAACCAATTCACAGTTGATTAAGTCTTCTAGTACTTTACCGTTATTTAGCTCTGAAACTCAGTTTGCCTGCTAGTCTGTCTGTCTATATCGCAGCCTATGTCTTTCTCTTTACCTATCTATCTATTTTTTACAGAAAATATTCTATATAACAATGCTGATTAAATAGAAACAATATTCCATATGTTTCTTATACAGTGGTATAACTTTGAATCATTTACTCTCGAGGCGTGTTCCATAACTTTATAAAAGTTTCTTGTAATAAATCGGCAAAAGAAGTGGATAACTTCAAAAAAATTAATAATAAAAGATGGCTGTCTGGAGGGTCATAATAAATCGCAACTAAAATTTCAGAAAACCTTTTTTTTTTTTTTGAGATTTTGATTAAAATATTTTAAGTTATTATTTCTTTAGGAAAGTTTTACAAAAAAAAAAAATCAAAACGTTATCTACTTTAGGTTATTCGATTTGAAGACAATATCTCAGAAAGTTTCTATACGTAATCAAAGAAAGATGCGAATTTATAACAATCGCACACATGTAGGAACAACTACGCACGTTTCTCACAGTACACACACGCACACACTAGCAGACACACACACACAGAAACACACACAGAAACACACAAACACACACACACACATACACACACACACACACACATATATATATATATATATATATATATACATATATATATATATATATATATATATATATATATATATATATATATGTATGTATTTTATTCAGTTGAATAATAAAATTGAATCATTTTAATGCATATAATAAATATTTCAGCAAAAACATTACCTCAGTGCGCCTACCTATGAGTAATGGATAAGAGCTAGCGTTGAAGAATCTATTGAGGAACCAGAGAACGAATTTCGATTTCCAGTCGAGGTCATTAGATTCAATTAGGTACCGGTACTCTTGAGAAATATATGAATTCACTTCTTCTCACTCTAAATATTAGTAAATAGGAGAACAGACTGGGTCCCGTTTGCCTTGGCTTCAACCGGATTAGGAGAATTCAAAACATCAAGAGTGTTGTTTCTAGGTACTGTGACATGGTCTTATACATGTTCACTCTATTCGACTCGTCCACAACCTGTTCACAGTTCTGCACAAAACTACAGAAATATAATCAAATCATATGTGTGGTTAGTCTGTTTGATCCTACTTGCTAGAACCTCATACGTCGAAAAACGACTGGTTATATATATATATATATATATATATATATATATATATATATATATATATATATATATATATATATTCATTGTATACGACAGACAAGGTGCTTTTATTTATTTTTTTATAAAATTTCTCATGCCATCTAATAATTTTATTTAAATTATCGCATGATAAATTATATAACAACTGTCCGAATGTTCTTTTTATCCGAGCGATTTTGGCCATACATTTAACCATTTTCAAGGATTATATAATTTAACTGTTAACTAAAAAATAGTTTGTTGAATGTATGTGTTTATGTAATGTTTTAATTTTTAAAAACACGGTCAAGATATTGTTGATATGAACATGGACACAATATCTTGACCGTGTTTTGAAAAATAAAAACATTATACAAATGCATGCATATTATTTAAGAAACACATGGACCCTTTCTTATATATATATATATATATATATATATATATATATATATATATATATATATACCTTTACACAAAGACTTCAATTTTGCAAAAGACACACGCGCGCTCACCCACACAAAACTACACGCACACACATACGTATATATATATATATATATATATATATATATATATATATATATATATATATATAAAGTAGAATTAATTACATTCACTTACGTGCTATTACACTTGGGGAAGGTATTAATCCTCTTCTTCTGCCTCCAGTTACGGGTAAATAGCAGAAGAGACTGGTTTCTATAGACTTGGCTGGTAACTGGTGTAGGACAAGACAACTCTGAATTCAAAACCTGCGGAGGGTCGTTTGGGAAACCTGTGGTACGTAGTGCACCTGGTCTATATATTCGACCCTTTAAAAAATGTGGATTGTTCTTGCACAAGACATTCACCATTATAATCAAATCTCATATTCTGGTGTCGGGCTTTCGGTTCCTAGGAACTTATCTGCTTGACTCTCATACGTAGAATTCGACGTGAGAGTCGAGTATATATATATATATATATATATATATATATATATATATATATATATATATATATATATATATATATATATATATATATATATATCCGACTCTTATTTTGCGAACGACCTGCTAGTGCATGACCTATCCTTCTCGGACGGCAAGACGATCAGATTTGAAATTTAAATAATTATTTTTTTCAAAATACTAAAGTAATAAAAAATATTTAGTTTAATGGAGGAATCATATGATTTCAAAGAGCTGTACATTTCTACACATACACTTTTTCTCACCCTCAAGACAAAGATGACGTTTAATTCTTGCAACATAAATGTTTCAATTTCATTCAGATCGTGGGTTTATATATGTTTGGGTAAGTACATATATATTTCAATCTAATAAAAGACGTAAAATATTTCAACAAATAAAAAATAAAATTTATATGATAATTATCCTTATTACTGAACAATTAACGCTAAAAATCAATAAACATTATAGGGTTTAAGAAATTATTATGATTTGATTTGATTTCTGGTGTGTACTCATTTCTTTCTGGGTCCCGACCAGAGACCTAAGGTCAGAAATGGCGCCATGACATTTTTCACTGAGCAATTAAAAAAAAGCAAAAATAAACACATACATTTTACATAGATAAAACCCTTCGTAAGATTTGTGCTGTACTATCTTTTGTACTCCTTTAAGGTACAAGCTACCAGGACTCCTTTCAAATAGTATATTGGTATATTTTCCAATGAATCCGAGGGCTCCAACTACAACAGGGATTGTTGATGTTCTCATGTGCCACATTTTTGAGATTTCGAAGTAAAGGTCCTTCTATTTCGATAGCTTTTTGAACATCTTCAAATATACATTGCAGTCTGCAGGGATTGACGTATCAATAAAGAGGCATTTTTTTTGTTTGTGGTCTCTAATAACGATTTCTGGGCGATTGATCTGTCTCTGTATATTGTACAATCCCATAAAATTGTCACAGGGCCTATCTACGTAACCGGGTCTGGGTGGTGTTCATTCCAATTTCTTTCAACTTCCTTTCCGTAGAAGTTGCAGATTTTCCAATATAGATATTGCCCCACTCTGTAATGCAGTGTTTTTTTTATTCTGTGGGTACCAGTTTGTAATTCTCCCAATATGGGCGTTAATATATCCATAATATAATAACACAGTATTTCATGGAAGGAACGGAATACCTAAAAGGAAAAGGAATGACAGACATGCTTTGTTATCAGAGAGAATTTTATAACACAAAGACATACACAAATCTATATATACATATTTACACCTGGCCCACGCAGGGAAAAATAGATCACATATATCTAAATGTCAAAGGAGAGTGTACGTAGAAGCAACAAGAAAGAGTCTTACATATAATATAGAAATTCTGTGTTTCTGGAGAAACGACTCCAGGTTCAAACGGGCCGGATTCATCTACTATTTTCTCGGTGATGACATATTTCACGAAGGGGAAACATCATGTTTTGGGTTTTCTCAAATTGAGGTCTGTACACCGGATCGTCTTTCTATATCTGTGAAAGATATATTCCTGAAGGGATTGGCACCATTGTCTTGTAAACTGTAGCACTTGCTGGAGGTGGCTTATTAGAACCTCAGTCCAGGTTCCTTGCCCCAGACTAAGTAAAATGAAACTGCTCGGTTTGGCTGCTGAATAGAATTTGACTGTCGCTTTCCCCACTCTCTGGTGTGACGTCATTAAACGGCTGTCACATGACTTATCTCCAGCAAATTGAGATAATCGTCTTTTGTATACGTACACATACATATGCATATACATTTACTACGCCCCCGCAAAACACACAGCGGCATAAGCTTTTATTATATAATGTAGATTTACATGCCTTACATATTGATAATTTCAAAGAAAAACGAAGAAGTATAAAGGTCCTTCCTCGTCTTATGTGGCACTCATATGAACGAATCATCGTTAAAGTTGGTGAGAAAATGGTCGGCTACTTGTACAGCTCCAGAAATCACTTCAATCCTTTTGTAATCATTTCACCCCAAGGAAGTGACTGAGATGTATCTGTTTTTTCAATGTTTTTCACAGTGTACAACGCCTAAGAACAAATCGCAGTATAGGGTTACATAGTAAGAGACTCGACGGTAAGAAAGGTGATAATGCCACTAAGACGCAAGGAGACAACAGGATGTTAAAGAGAGGGAAAGGGTTTTAGAAGGAAACCAGAAACCCAAGCTTAATCCGGAAACGGGGGATACACCTCTACACTAGTTTTAAAGACCAAGAATGAGGGTGAACCGGACGATGGGTGCGAAGTTAGAGAATATGAGAATAAAAGGCAATTAAGGAAAGAGAACAGTAAAAGAACAAGAATTAAGAAAACAGTAGATAATTACTGACATTGAGTTAAGTGGGAAGCAAGAAGCTGTTAGAATAGAACTTATATATATGCTTTTCAAAATAAAAAATATCAAAGGATAGGACCTTACCGCCAATCTAGTACTGCGTTTGAATTCCTAAAATCTTGGTACCATAAAGGAAATCTAATCATAACATTTACTATGAAATTATTTATTGAGAAGCTACAGATAAGCTACGTTACGGAGGTTGTAAAAGGATTGAAGCCGGGATGCCAATTCGGGACCAATAAAATTGCAGATTCTTCTTTGGATTTCATCAAGAAACTCTCAATAGATAAATCACCAAACCAGAAGTGGCATATATATTCTGTTCATGGAAGAATGTGCAAAATATGTGTCGTAGCATACCTATGGACGATAATGAGTCTACCGGTAATTTTCGCCGAACATACGGGCTCTCGGATACACCACATTAAATTCGGCCTTGTGCCACACCTGACCATTTGGGGCGGTTGGTATATATATTACAGTTGCTCTGCTGGTCAAACTCTCTGACTCCGGGTAGAGAGGATGCCTAAAAGAGGCTTGGTCGAAGGGTAGCTACCCGAACCCGTTTGATACGGAGTCTACGGTGAATTTTTGGCCAAGCCTACGGGCTTGGATACCCCACATTAAATTCGGCCTTGTGCCACATCTTACCGCGTGAGGTGGTTGGTAGATATCCTGCAGTTGAAGATTCAATGTGGAATTCATTTGATTCACTTCTCGTAGTTAACTACTTCTACGCGCCGCTAGCGTATCTTATATGTGTGTTCTTGTCCTTAATATTACCGTTCATTACCAAACTTCGTGTGATTATTCTATTCGGTAACCTTCTCTAGGTTATAAGTAAGATAGACCTTGTATGCTTTTACCGTGTAAGGGTTAAATTATATAAAAATAATTATCCTTTCGTTGTTTGGTTTTCAGCTGCCATATCCACACTTACGATTTCAACATCTTTTACGCAGATTTGAAGGCGTATGTCTTCTTTTCCAATCTGCAATCTCGTTCCCGACAGACGCAACGTCACATCCCTTGCTCTACACTGTCGCTTTTTCCATGACAAAAGTTCAGACGCTCCTCTCTCTTTATCTTAAACAGTTCAGGCAATTACAATTAGAACACGCCCATCTACATCTATAATATGGTGTTATCAACACTTCGTCACTAACCATTTATAATGATACATTTCCACTCAGAATTTTGCTCCCCTAGGTCTTCTACTTTATAGAATAAACACACACGGAGATGCTTCCATGAACACTAAAATCTAAATATCTTCATATCATGGATAAATCACTATCCTTACTCTCCTTGTCTTCAATTCCTTACTCTCCTCGTCTTCCTTCTATCCAGCTGATTCATTAACTGTATACCATCAGTTTCCCTTGAGCTTTCAACTGTTTGAAATTTAATATAAATATAATACAAAAAATGATATTTGCCTGTCCAATATACAATGGACAATGTTTATTTCGTGGTATAGGCATTTACATGTGACGGGTTTAAGTTTATAAATTAGGCGCAATAAGAGGTTAACGGCGGCGTCATTGTATGATTGTCTGCATGATAAGCAAGAAAAGAGGAAAACTACAATAAAATGAGCAAACCAGATATCGATCCTTTTTATTCAGAACTCGATCGCGGAAATTAAAATATTATCCCCTTCGACTCAAATAATACCCCGATAGTTCGATCTATTATATATACGTTTTTTCTTTACTCATTATTGTTTTTGTATAATCAAATATTTTAGTTGCTTTTTTGTCTCCTTTTATGCCAGACTTTCCCGCTTTTATTAAAATGAAGCGTGTTGATATATTCACAGCATATGGCATTGTTGAAATTATCGTTAACGTTACTTGTCGAATTATAAACTCTACGTTTCATTCAATTTTTTAAACCAATCGGTGAAATTTGAACAAGATGATTTGTTTAGAAAAAATACTTTGACAAAACCCCTAATTCGCGGTTAAATAATTTCTTTAATTTAATTTAATTTTATAGATCTTTATGGTAAAAAATATTTTTAAGAAAAATTGTTTTTCACTTTTTGTAGCGAAGAATAAATTCATAGTATTTCTTAATCTTGAGCATGCAGCATACAACTGGTCATGCGTAAATATTTATTTCTGGGGCAACATTCAACATTTTCAAGCTTTTGGCCTTATGATTTCTTTATAGATGTCGCAAACGAAGTGGGAACTGGAAGCTGAATTCTTGTATGTTTAAAAAATTCAAAGAAATTATATGCAAACAAGAATATTTAATGTTAATTAAATTAGTATTTGTTCTGTTAATCATTAAATTGTTTTTAAATTAGTGAGGATATTTTGTATGTAAAATAATAAATCTTGTAATTTTTCCTTACAAATAAATGTAAATGTATTTTACTAAGCTACGCACGCTAGTACAACGAAATGTACTTTATAAACCCTTACTGCTTTGTATTTCTCCCTAAAATCTGTTTTCGGCCTGCCAATGTATGGCTATTTTAGAGGGTGTAACGAAGGGACGGACTAACAGAAGACGTATAATTTTATATAGAAAGGAGTATTCTTTTGCCATATGCTGACTCGTGATGAAAAAGTTATCGCTAACATTTTCTGTCGAGAATTTCACACCCTATTCTCCCTACTGTGCCTATATTTACACTGCTGCTACTGTGGATTATATTTTGTCAGAATGAAACATATATAAGAACTTAAAGAAAAGATATGCACAAAAAATATGCATTTATATTTAATAAGTATTTTTATTTTATTTTAACCATTAAATTGTTTTTGAAATAGTTGTAGTATTTTGGACGTTAAATAATAAGACTTTTAATTCCCCCCCACCAAAACAATGAATGAAAATTCATTGTACTAATCGACGCACCCTAGAAATATAACTGTATTTTGTACCCCCTTAATCGTTTGTCCCTCTCCCTAACATCTTGTTTCGATCGCTCAATATATGGTTATTGTAGAGGGTGTGGCGGACGGACGGACTGTCTAGCGCAAGTGACAGAATTTGACACATACATAGAAGTTGTACATCTCATATGGATGTCATTTATTTCTTTGTCTTTAAGTGAAACCGCGGATAAAGGGGCTGTATTTTAGAACAAAAGTTATATTTTTATACATTAGGACTTTTTACTATTACTAGTTTTACTCTTCACCCCAGAAAGAGACAAAGTGACACTGACCACCGACATTCTTGTTTTTCACGCGTAGCAGACGTTTACGACGACCATTCACATAAAGTTTGGCAATTTAGACATTTACAGCGATCAATAAAATCGAAGTGAAACGAACGAGACTCGGAAAGATGGGAAGTTTTAATGTTTACGAATTGAAGTCGGCCATATTTATTGAAATCATCAGGAGATTAGTAATTTGGCCTGCGGGTCTTTTAATTTAACATGTGTAATGGGAAGCGAGAATGCAGACACTCACTAAAATTTAGTTTCTCTGTTCCATTAATTATCCCAAACCCTGTGAGAGAATGAACTTGGCACGTGGCTTGTAAACACCTTAGCGGAACATAACGTAAAATTATACATAATCGAACTTTCCTAATTGATACTGAACTTTTGCTATTTTGTCGGAGACAGAATCTTTTATTTCTTCCTTTTATTTTTTCTTTCTTTTAAATCATTTCAACTCAAGCAAGGCAATACGGCCACTAAGACGCAAGAGAATACAGATTATTAGAGAATATGAACAAGAAAACAATATTAATTAGAGAAAAAATTGAAATAACAAGAAGAAATGCGACAGTAGATAACGAATGATATTGAATTTAAATTTTTGCAGATAAATGTTGACTGGGAGGCAAGAAGCCGTAAGTTGCAGAACCGAAAATTAAAACAGAAGAAGCTGTTAGTATGGCAGACCTAGCAATTTCATTTTCATACTGAAAGAATTTTAAATCATTCTCATGTAAAGTACCATATACATATATATATATATATATATAAATATATATATATATATATATATATATATATATATATATATATATATATATATATATATATATATATATATATATATATGTATATTATTAGGAGGATTTGATAATTATAATTAAGTAATTCATCGAGTCTGTAACCTCAACAGAATGCAGAAAGCATTGGACGGCCGTTTCGTACTATATTTGGGACTCATCAGCAGAATTGAAACCCGGACAGTTTGGTTATCTATCTGTCTATCTATCTATCTATCTATCTATATATATATATACCCAAGTTTAGGAGTGGTATATACGGAGTGAAATCCAATAACCAACAATTAATATTCTTTAAAGAGTGCTCAATACAGAGTAGTAGTGAGAGGCGACTAACATGTTGGAATGAAACTAAAATGTATACATTTATGTCTGGGATTCTGAACATCCCTTTCAACATAATTTCAATGAAAATACAAATTAAATAGCATATATATCTTTTATTTTTATTTTTATATTTTTACATTTTTTCTCCTTGGTAATTCTACAATTTAAAACTTAATAGAGATTTGATTTAGATTTCTAAATAGGTAATTTTAATTTTTTACTTTTAATTTTAATTTCAAATTTTATAAATCTTTTAATATATATGATAACCTTGCTTAGTTGTCAAATTTTTCGAATCATCCTATACTTGTATTTTGATTGGTCACTCTAGCTTATGTGACAGCGTTTACTCCTGGCTAAGGATCGTTAATTTAAAACTTTTAAAACCATTTATTCTATATTCTACATCGTCACTTGAAAAGACACTAGAAGTGTTGAAACAAAATGGCTACTTTTGTCGTGATTTTATAACATATTTATGTTGTAATATTCAAATAAATAATTATATATATATATATATATATATATATATATATATATGTATATATATATATATATATATATATATATATATATATATATATATAGAGAGAGAGAGAGAGAGAGAGAGAGAGATCCGACATGTTTAACACAATGAAAAACAAAGTTGTTTATTCCTAGGCTCAATGACATACACGCAATTTGAAGCATGTTTATAGTACTTCCTTATAGATGTGTTGCAATCTGAATCTACACGCACGCTGTTCTGTTGGAAAACTGCCAGAAGTTATACAAGGTCCTAATATATATATATATATATATATATATATATATATATATATATATATATATATATATATATATATATATATATAAATATATGTGTGTGTGTGTGTGTGTGTTTGTGTGTGTGTGTGTGTGTACGTGTGTGTGTGTACGTGTCTGTGTGTGTAATAGCAAAATTGCCCAGATTGTGTAACAGCAAATATATGCTATTGGTAGAGTAAGATTTGAACGGATGTAACTTAGAAATAATTAAATATGTCTTCCTGGAAATCTCTGAGTTTTTTCGAGCACTGTTGTACTCTACTCAATAACAATGTATTTAGCTCGAAGTTGAAATGACGTCTCCTCTTGCTGTTGCGACATCATGATCCAGTTTTCCTTTCATTGATTTTCATTCTTTTTCAAACTTAGTCAACGTTCTTTTGATGTTCCTTGAACGGACTTTGAAAATGGAAGTCAGTGTATGGATATTGCATCAATTACTGAAGGCCTGAATGATAATTTTCGTCTCACCATTGCTCAGTTGGAGAGCTATAGTAGGGCTGGCACAAGATGATTATAATCTGTTACCATTCAAGCTGAATAACTCCAAGGAGCTTTCAATGGCTCCTACGAAAAATGGTGTCAAGAGGGCTAAATGTCTCATCTAAAAACCTGGCAAAAAGAAACTCACTTACTTCAACGTTTTTGTTTTAGATATTAAACATTTTGTGGGATGGACAATTATCCCATGCTGTTACACGATACATACATACATGCATACTAATATATATATATATATATATATATATATATATATATATATATATATATATATATATATATATATATATATATATATGTGTATATATATATATATAATATCTGAATAAAATAAATGAAACAAAATTGGGTGTTTTTTTATGAAAGTATTTATTTCTGTGTTTTTGTATATATTTATTTATTTAATATTTCAGACCACCTAGGCCTTTCCTCAAAAATCAAATGAGATACTGTGTTTGTGTGTTTGTTTACAGCGTTTGTTTATTATTATGCTATATATATATATATATATATATATATATATATATATATATATATATATATATATATATATATATATATATATATATATAAATCCGAATGTTATCTATTTAAAACAGCGGCTCATACTGCTATTAAGCATTACACTTTAAGTATGAATTTGTGTCCTCCGAGCCTCTGACGCATTTCGTTTGAGAAAACGTTAAAATTCCCCTCCTAACTGGGGTGCCACGATGACCTAGAGGTAAGATATTTGACTGATGTCGTTTCTCTCGGATTTCGGTCCCGCCTCGAAGCCGCACTGAGTCTGTAGTATGACTATATATATATATATATATATATATATATATATATATATATATATATATAGGTATGATTATATATATATATATATATATATATATAGGTATGATTATATATATATATATATATATAAATATATATAGGCATGATTATATATATATATATATAGGTATGATTATATATATATATATATATATATATATATATATATATATATATATATATATATATATATATATATATGGTCCCCCTCAAAAAGTATGGAACGGCAACGTCAGTTCCTACGGGGTTTATTTTTTGTTAACTGAAGATTGGCTTTAAAATCAAATGATGTTCATGAGACAAGAGTTCAGAATTTCAGCTTTTATTGCCTGATATTTGCATTTACGTTCTTTTAAAAAGCTACATATATAATGGTTTGCAATATTGTCACGCTAAATCAATAACGATTGAGTAGTGAGTTAATGACTCACGTGGCGCTCTGATGCTTTCAGCCTTCTGCCACGTGTAACATATGCTTCAGAAATCAATGTTAAATATACATGCCCGTTCAAAGAAAACCTTCCGCCGAGATTTATTCTTTCCAAATGGCAACTTCCTCGTGGTGTAATGTTCATCATGATTATTACGACTGAGTAGTGAGTTCGATCCTCACTGGTGGATCCTGTTTTCAGCCTTAAGCAATTAGAAAAATCGCACTCTCACTTTCACTCTCTCTCTTTACACACACACACACACATACATACATACATATATATATATATATATATATATATATATATATATATATATATATATATATATATATATAGTTACGTAATGAAAACCATAGTGATAATCCCAAGGAGGATGTAATCCAGATATATATATATATATTTATATATATATATATATATATATATATATATATATATATATATATATATATGCGCGCGCTACTTATTGGGAAGCGCTCAATATCATTGATAGAGCTAACATACTTAATTGGATTGATATTTGTCTGACGATAGCAGATAACGTGAAACTCAGGATCACAAACTCACACCAATCCAACTAAATATATTGTTGTGGGGCAGACCCTTGTACACAAGATGGACTCGTCCAAAATATACTTATCAAGTCAAACATATTAAAATACCGCCATACGATCCAAAGGGCAAGCCGAAAGGAGACGCTTAAGAGAGCCTTGAAAAAAGCAGAGGACGTACCAACAGAAAGAGCCATACAACAGTTTCTACAAGTCTACAGAATCAACACGAATGGAAACACACCATCTGGCCTTTCTCCAGCTGAAGTGATGCTTGCCCGCAAAATACAGTCTGTTTTTGATAAGCTATTTTGATAAGCTATTACCCAGAAAAAATAATAACCGGCATACACCGATAGTGCCTAAAAGATCCTTTAAACCAGTCGTACGGCTCCATTTCAGAATGTTTAAGAATAATATGGCATACTGGGAACCAGGGACGATAATAAACAGACTGGGAAATGATCTATATACGATCCAAGGTGAAAGATTCACTCACAGGAGACACATAAATCAGATACAGAAAAGATGGGTAGAGAAACCAAACTCGTCACATTCCGAAAAAAGAAGCTAAGGAGGGGGTGTTGTGGTGCAGACCCTTGTACACAAGATGGACTCGTCCAAAGTATACTTATACTGACAGAAAGAATACCTGCAGAATTAACAGGTGCTTCCACAAAACCTCCTGATTAGAGGTCTTGATGTTGGAAGTAGTTCATCGTCTTACCCAGGACGCGGATGTAGTTTTTTGTCATACCCAGGCCGGGCCATTCTAAGTGTAAATAATGACATCAATGTTTATATTCTGCACTACACAAAACAAGGAAGGCAAATGCAATTAACGGAAAGGGCGATATCAGCTACATTTATTTTAATTGGTATCACCCCAACTAATGCATCAGAGCCATTTTCCCGTAATGGCTTACAGTGTGTAAATGAATTAGGGACAGAGACATTAGTATAGAGGAGAAAGAAAAGAGCAATTTGGAGGGGAGTAGAAAGCGATTGATAATGGATTTAAATTTTTGCTGATTAAAGATGGTTGGAAATCAAGGATTCGGGAGGCAGGTCCACAAACCAAAACTGCGGGATAAGAAACTGCTGGCCAAAAACCTAAGGCTGCATTTAGCCAGCTCAATTGTAAATTGATGAGATCTAACCGACAGTCTGGTATTGCGCTTAAACCCAAACAGTCTAATTACCACAGCGTAAAGCTCATCCCAAACCTGACCATGAAAGTATTCATAAAAATGGCACAGATATGCAACCTTAGTGAAGCCGAACCGCCACATCAGAACAAATAATATTACTGATTCTTTATTAGATCTCATCTAGGAGCTCCAATAAAATAGCAGGGTCTCCGGACCATATATGTCAGTAATATCCTAAGCATGAATGAATGGTAGGTTTATAGATATGCAAGATAGATTCCTGAGAGAAAAATTGTCTTGTTCGACATATTGAAACGACTTCCTTAGCAACTGATTTGGCGATCGATTCAATGTAGTGTTTTAACCTCATGTCAGATGAGAAGGTGAGCCCGAGTAGGTGGAATGAGTCATTTTCTTGGAGGCCAGTATCAGCAATGATGATGGAAGGCAGAGAAGGGTCTCTCAGATTATTAATCGAGAGAAGTTTAAAGTTGACAAGCCATCTTTTTCCTCACTTAACGACGATCTTGAGGTCGTTTTGTACATCGGCTACCACTCTGACTCTATCTTACTGATCTGCCTTACAATCGAGGCAATAATAAATGGTAGTGTCATCAGCGTAGATGTCAAGTTGAGAGTTGATGATATCGAGAAGGTCGTTAATAAAAATTTCAGTTCAGTTCAGGCTCCATCGTTTTTATGATAGACTCATTCCGCAATTATCGTTAGTATATCAGCAGTTTATCTGTAGAAAAGAAAGCCGTATTGTTTGGCTGAGAAAACTCCCTGTATGAGAGTTAACAAACGAACTTGAGATGAGAACCTCAATTTCATGCAAAAAAACTTTGTGACGACGATTTTATAAATTTCAACTGGCAGCAGCAATGGATGATTAGCCAGTGTATACGGAGTATTTCCATGTAAGAAAATGGCTAATGTATCCAATACTATTACGATTATATAAATCTATACGAAAGTATTTGCTATTTCTCATGAGAAAATGTATCTATATATGCGCGTTTTATTAGGAGTGTATGTATTCTTTTCAGTATTTCATCTCTGCCTCTTTGGGATTTGCAAGTCATTTTCAAAATAATGTGTTGTTTGTGTGGATAGGGTTGTAATTATTAGGGGGAAAAGTTTTCTTATATCTTACATAATAACTAACAATAATAAAATATTATGACAATATATATATATATATATATATATATATATATATATATATATATATATATATATTTATTCTTAATTCTCTGTCCCTGACTTACGATATTACGGCGCAAAATTTTAAAAAAAGTTTAATTGAAAGGTGAAATACACATACACATGCACACTCACATATAAACCCACACGAACACACACACACATGAACATCCCATATATATATATATATATATATATATATATATATATATATATATATATATATATATATGTGTGTGTGTGTGTGTGTGTGTGTGTGTGTGTGTGTGTGTGTGTGTGTGGTTGTTTGTATTGAAATGATAAATTTAAATATATATATGTCTGTGTGTTTGTGTATGTGTGTGTGCGCGTTGAAATGATATATATATATATATATATATATATATATATATATATACAAAAGTATCATTTCATTTTACTTAATTATTTATTTAAAAGCGATTTCAAATCACTTCCTCCGTCAGATAAGTAGACGTTATCGAAAGTATGGCGAAACAAAATGGCGGGAAATTAAAAGCTTTGCTGCAGTTGATGAAAAAATCTGCGCTGAAGAAAAACTAGGAGAGCAAGGAGAGGTAAGACCAGCAATAAAACATAAATTTTTCATGGAAACGAAAGAAGAAAAACGATAACAAACAAATAAAGAATAAACATCATTGTGATCCATTCTGAAATTATCTCAGGAAATAGTAAAACAATGAATAACAATAAATAAAAAGGAACAAAATGCCTATTGATAATGATGTATTTAATAGGCAATACTATATCAAAATCTATCTATCTATCTATCTATCTATCTATCTAAATTAGGGCAAGTCGCTTTTGGAAGCCTGGTATTGCATGATATTTGTAACGATATGGTAATGAAAGACAAAATATTTATTTCTAAATCCTTATTGTTTCATGAGGAAACGCTTCTCAATATTAAGTTTCGGTTAAAAATCGTTACGATGAAATTTCAATCCGATGATCAGTGAAAGCCTTATAGCACGGCCTTATAATATTTATAATTTACTGACACTTTATATATTTGATATGGAAAAATGTATGTAACTAGTACCTTATCTATCTATATATATAAAACTGACTATGTGTGCGTATATGTGTGTGTGTGTTTGCGAACTACTCGTGAACCATAAGGTATATTTCCACCAAATTTGGAACATAGATTGTACTAGATACTTCATGTGTCTGGGCAAAAGAATAGTCATTTTTCCAAAATCAATAACTGATAATCGATAAATATAATGCTTAAATGGGAATTCCCATTAGTTTAGTTGTTTTTAAACTTTCAGACTTGAAATCTAAACCCTAAGACCCTAAGATGGGGATTGATAAGTGTATGCAACTTACTATCACACTTATTATACGCTATATTGACCCCCCAATTCAAATTTTGCATGTTTGTTACGCTCTTAAAATGAGATAGAAATCAGCTGTCAGATTTTTAGAAATGCATGAGGGGGCCCCCAGGGTAGCCCTATAAACCCCTTGATGCTTCAATTGCTTTTCAAGTGTATTTTGTAGCAGTATTACCCAATTCCAACAAGAATTTCAGTACATATTGAGATTATATCAAGTAACTGAAGTAGTCACTTGGAATTCATTGAAAATCAACACCGGGACCCCCAAGAGTTAGGGGACTAGCAGGGAACCTCGAACTTTTCAATTAAGTCTACACCCCTGGCCATAAAGTCGATTAAATAGAAAACTTAAAAAAGATGTGCTTTATTATTTCAATTACTATTAGTCTTAAACCTGTCTTTTGGCTTGAAATTTGGGACCCGTAGGGTGAACCAAAGGGACCCCGAAATTCTCAAATTGCTTCGATTTCGACGGAAATTTACATGTATGTTACAATCTTAAAATGAATCAAAAACAATTATCAGATTTTGAAAGCTACATAAGGGGCCCCCAAGACGACCCATGAAAACCTTGCTGCCCCATTAGTCTTTCAATTGTAGTGGTTAGCAACATTCCGATGAAAATTTGCACATAATTTGTGTTTAGATTAATCAACTCAAAATCAAATCTGACACCCCATGTGTTATAAATACATGACGAAAAATGTCAGTTTTTCCCATGGATTTCCCGTTTTGGCGCTGAAATAGTTTTGTTTGCATTAACTTTACGGCAAAAATTATATCCTTCCTTAAGAAAAAATAATAAGTGCAAACGAAGTGTGCACCGATGAGAGAAGTGCACGTAGGTATAAGACGCGTGTGCGAGATCGATCGAGATGTGTAGTGTGTACAATTGGTTTTGCTCCACGTGCAATGATCGATCGAGTTATGTAGTGCGTAGTATCGATTTTGCTTCACATGTAGTGTTCATTAGTCCTATGTGATGAAATAAATGCAAAAAATCTCATTTGCGTCAAAGTTGTCATCCAGTAAAAAGTTAGGCTGCCTTCATGTATGTATCTTTTGAATTCTTGATACTTTAAATTTAAATTTGTGAAAATCATATTATTAAAATGTTTAAGCGTATATGCCAATTTTTAATTAATTATTTATCATCTCCTAATCAGCGTTTAAATAATGCTTACTAACTCATATATTTGGAAACTTGAGCCCTAAAGTTTTGACAGTTTTATTCTGAAAAATGCACTTATAATAATGTAAAGACCCTCTTTCGATTCATTTATAATTATGATAAATTAAGCGTGTACGTTTTAACTTTCATAGTGAGTAGATTTCTAGCTGCACGTTAATTTTTATTTTTATCACTAGAAGGTTTTTTTGATAGTCTATTTTTAGATAAATCCTAACTTTAGGAGCTTGCTTATAATTGTTTATCACGTTCCCGTGGTCTTCCTTATAAACTTGCATTTAATTTATTGTGGCTATATTTCCATTAATGTGTATAATATTCTTGCTTTTTAATTGATTACTTCATTGTTATTCAAAAAGCTTATCCAACCCCCTCCAACTACAGCCTGACAGTAATACCAAGAAGGCGAATTCCTTCAATTGGACGTGCTACTACTGCAGCCAAACGCATGAAAGCACGGAGAAGAAACGCTTCGAAAGAAACTCAAATTAGACTGCCAAAAAATGCTATTTGTACAGCTAATTCAAGGTTAGCAGAAACTAATGAGCAACGGTTAACTAGACGAATAAAAAAGCTGCTAGAACTGCGGCTACTCGAGCTGTCGGAACTGAGGGGCAAAGAACAATTCGACATACAAGAAATGCTACTTAAACTGCTGCCACTCGATCTGTCGAAACTGAGGAGCAAAGAACAATTCGATATACAAGAAATGCTACTAGAAATGCTGCTGCTAGAAATTCTGAGAGTGAGCAACAGCGTATTGCTAGGCAGATACGAAATTCAACAACTACTGCTGCTACCAGACGTGCGGAGAATGAGCATCAACGTTCACAAAGATTGTCTAGAAATGCTTTAGCAAATGCAACAGCAAGAGATTTGAAAACTCAAGATCAGCGTACGACACGACAGACCAGGAATGCCTCTAGAACAGCTTCTGCACGGGCAATGGAGGCTCTTGAGGATCGCCAAGATCGTTTGGAAAATAATGTGCAAAGATTGGCTGCTTAGCAAGGGATTTCAAGAACACGTATTCAAATATAGTCAATGATAGCATTATGACCCCCGTGCTAATTCTACGAACCACTCTGATCTTCAGCTTGGCAGTACGTCGATTGTCTGTTCGCACTGCAGATCTAAATGGTGGGTAGGGGAAATTAATAGCATCTGCTGCTCAAACGGTACTTCCGCGTCAACTATCATTGAAGATTTACCCCAGCCATTGTAAATGCTATTAACTGGTATCACTGTAAGATCTAATCATTTCCTACGCAATATTAAAAAATATAATTATGCTTTTCAGATGTCCTCTATTGGGGCTAATATTATTTAAGAGGGTGGATTTCTGCCTACTTTTAAAGTACAAGGACAAGTATAACATAGAATTGGCTATGGTAAACAAGGAGCCACAATCTCTTCAGCTTTACTTTGTAGGTAACTATGAGGAAGAGGCAACTAGGCGCAACTCTATTTCACCTGGAACTGAAATGGATATCAGTCTTGAGCTTCAGGAAATGCTACACATCAAGAACAATTATGTGCGAGAGTTAAAATATGCTTTAGAAACAGCAGACACGCCAGATTTTTGTCATCATCAACGCTAAGCCAGAGACCAGGTGGTGAACATGGAGGATGTTATAATTCACCTGTTTTTAATGAAATTGCTGCTATTATTCATGGTTTCCAACACAATAATACTAGAGATAGAGTCCTTTCATCACGTGATACCAAACAGCAGCGCATCAATGAAACCCACCGATCGTATGACGCGCTGCAGTAGCCATTACTCTTCGTAAACGGTGAGGGTGGATACCATAACGGAATGCGCCAACACAGTAATAATAATTGTGGTCTACAACAAAACCTCAAAACTGTCTCATGCATGCTCTTCTATTTATTCTACTTTATAACAAGAGAAACCTCTTTTAACCCCATTCATCGTTCGAAAGATCTAATTCAACAATTCGTAGTTGATATATGCTAAAATGGAGTCTGAGAGATTGTTGCACATCAGACTGAATCAGAAAAAACTGCGCTCAGATAGTTACATTCATCTACGAGATGGCATTAACCCCAATGTAGATCCCGAAAACATTAGCAAAGTCTGCATCTTACCGGCAACTTTCACTGGTGGTCCTCGATATATGCATGAGCGAACTCAGGATGCGATGACATAAGTAAGGCATTACGGTAGGCCAGATGTCATCATAACATTTACTTGCAATCCTACATGCAAGGAGATTCAGAATGAGCTATTCCCGGGTCAAAAGGCTAAAGATAGGCATGATCTAATGGCACGGGTTTTCCGTTCAAAGTTAGTCAAACTAATCCATTTGCTAACAAATATTTTTTGTATCTTCTGTGCTTCTGTAAAAAACAACTTTCTCCTGTTATAAATGTTTTCACACTTCATGTCATTATAATTTTTCGGCATATAGATAAGAGGGACTAAAGAAAGTCTTTTTATTTTAACTTTACAGATTGATGGGGTTCGTGATCTTTTTTGAATAAACCCAGGCAACGCCGGGTAATGCTGCTAGTCACTAAATAATTATGTCATCAAATATGACATTCATTTACTTCAAACGAAAATGAAACTGAACAATTCAACTATATTACAATGTAATATATCATACAGTGCATTAGTTTTAGTGCGATTTTCAATAAGCAATGCAAACCTGAAACACTTTGTCTTATAATTTGTGCCCAGCAGTATTATGGTGTTATATACACTTTAATGTATTTATTTTTGTTTTTATTAATTATACCCTAAAATGGTGTATTCACTGAGTAGTCTTTTTGTAACCTTTTTCATTTTTGTTTTAGATTTACTTATCGTGCCGTTTGGGAAGACCTCGAGAAATAAGTTGTTTGTGCTTTTATACCTGATTAACTTGCAATTTAACACGCGTAACATATTCTTACTAAAGTACATGGTGGTCCGAAAGTCTTGTCACTTCTACATAATATACGAGGTGAATTTTTCGGTATAAGGACTTCTAATACAGATAGAAGCTTACTCTTTTTTATTTTTATTTTTTTTGTTTTACTTCTTTTTCATATGGATTTAATTTGTTTTGCAGATTAAAAAAAAAATTGAGGGTTTTGGCGATTAACAAAGATGGCCGACCAAGAAGCATGCTCCAGGATTGAACAGCGGTCAGTTATCAAGTTTTTGGTTGCTGAAGGGTGCAAACCAGTTGAAATTCATAGGAAAATGTCAGATGTGTATGGTGCCACTCGTTTCAGCCAAAGAAATGTCTACAAGTGGGCTAAATTGTTTAAAGAATGACGGAGCAGTGTTGAGGATGAAGATAGGCCTGGGAGGCCTACAGTATCGTGCTGTCTTTTGGATTAATAAATTCTAACGTTAACGGCATTAATCCAAAAGAGGGCACGATACTGATAGTAGAGTAACAATTATTTATTATAATTTTTTCGTATAGACAAAACCTGTTTACTCACTACAAAGATGCATCTTGGTTTCGGTTCATTTCAATATCACCTCGACTGGTAAGACCAAAATAGATAGATATGAAGAAATATAATCTTAAAATGTGGTATATTTATGGGATAAAGTGTTCAATATCAGAGATAGACCGTGTGTAAATATAAAAGTGAACATAGAATTCAACACTTAAAGGCGACAGTGTGTTTTATGCTAGATGCAATCGTATATATATATATATATATATATATATATATATATATATATATATATATATATACGTATATACGTATGTATACATGTGTCTCTGTGTGTCAGAAAGAGAGAGAGAGTGTAGAGAGCAGCAAAGTGGTTAGCATGTTCGATTTTCGACATTGAGGCCTTGGATTCGAATTCACATCGTGGTCGATTTGTTAAGAAGGTAACTTCTTCATGTCAATCTGAGTAGGTCTTCCCAGCCTACGGCAACTTTAAATAATCGTTTCATTTTCATTCTTTACAGCTTTCAATAGAAAGCCTCTACCACCGGTTTAACCAAGCTTTGTTAGTGAAAGACAATATCAGTGCTATTACAAAGCTATTGATGTTTGTGCTATCAAGTCATGGGTCGTTGTGACCGATTCCTTCATTGTACTGGCGTGGTTCAAACTGCTGATCATGACAGATTATGTCATTCTCCGTAACAATAACTCAGGTCTGCTAAGCGTAGCTTCAGTATAAATCACAGTTGCAGTATAATCCACGGCTCTTTGTGTTTTTAATAGACGCTAATGCCTGCGCACGAGCCCGAATAATGGATTGTATAGTTGACAGGCATACTCTGATTTGAGCGGCTAGACATTACATGTCATTAAATAGGTAGAAATCATTTTTGATATTTTTACTGTTGTTCTTCAAATACAAGGCCCAAGAGCCACTCAAGGTAAACGACTACTGAATGACAATGTTGGAAGGTCGTACAGAGACGGAGCATGGATTAAAATGTCGGGGGATATGTAGGATAGAAATCCGGTCACTGTTGGCTTGAACAAATTAAGAGTGTTGCAATTAAGATCGGTTAATCATCGCATCAGGAGACCGTTTCATAATGCAGCAGTTCTTACTTGTTATCGGTGGACTATGGGGTAATGTGCATGAATCGATTTACTGGACCTGACATGGCGAGGTTACAAAGATATGTAATATGCCGGCAATATTTATTTCTCTCTTCATTCTTGATGGGCGTTTATTGATATAGAAAAAATATAATAAATTCAAATCAAACAGAAATTTATGATAGGATAACACCTTAAAATGTATTACCTTAAATGTCATGTTAAGACCTTCGCACAAAAATTCGCTAACCTATTTTGAAATGGATATTAGAAGAGGCACACAATGGCTAAATATCAGGTCCTTTTCTTGTTCTTAAATATCATGAAGAATTATATAGATTAGGAAAATGTATGCACAAAGTTTAATTTATAAGTTACAACTTTTAAAAAATTAACTTTTATGGAGATGGCATTAATACAAGTTCGTATTATACTCAAGGAGGTAATTTCTTTCACGCGTTTATCTTCAGAATCACGTGATCCTATTATGCTCAAATCGTATTATACACAGAATCATACAGTGTATAGTAATAATATATACCAGGTGTAACAGCAAAATTGTCAAAATCGTGTCCTTGCATAATTGTTCAACCCACCAAATGCTTAATATCTAAAAAAAAAAACACTAAACTAACTGATTTTTTTTTGCCAGATTTTCACATAAGACGTGTATCTGTCTTGCTAACATTTGTCGTAAGAATCAGGGTAAAAACCCTTTGTGTTATTCAGCTAGAAACAGAAATGGATAAAATCATTTTGTGTCAGTTACACCATCTTCTCAACCGAGCAATCGTGAGAGGGAAAAATAATGACACCTGTATTCATAACCTGGCTTCTATCTTCAAATCCATTCAAGAACTAACAGGTGAACGGGGAATAAGTTTTAATAAGCATTATGGAAAACTGGATCAGGAGATCACAAGAGCAAGAGGATAGAAGCTTACTCTTTTTTAAAAGAATTTTGTAAGTTTTTATATCCAGGTAATAACAGGACATCGAAAGGTAAAGTGTAATCCCCTACCTGAAGACGATCGTATGAAACGATTGAAAGCTAAGCTAGTAGTAAAAAAAAGACCTGATAAAACCGGAATTTATAAACAAGGATCATACCATTCATTAGCGGATTCGAGGTTAATGTATTTTATTATTAAAAATTGTTTGCGAGAGTGATTCTTGCCATATCATTAACTTCATTATCTGCTTTTCGTATGAATGATTTGCGTATTATAAATTGAAACCGCACCACATACTTGATATATATATATATATATATATATATATATATATATATATATATATATATATATATATATATATATATACATATATATATATATATATATATATATATATACATATATATATATATATATATATATATATATACATATATATATATATATATATATATATATATATATATGTGTGAATTTTATTTCAATCCTACACGAGCTTCCGATTCTTAGCTAGGATTCATTAATGAAGAATATGTCATTTTATTTTATGATCGATTACATCACGATTCTTTTGTTAACTTCTGAGAGCAATTATACATTCTTATTGCTCTAAGTACCGTCTAATTGTGCAATAAAATCTTTAGAGTATTCCAATAGTATATATTTAATCATTTCTAAGAAACAACGGTTGAGATTTTAATCTAACAACTGGAAAATGTTGCTGTTACAATACTTGGACAGTTTTGCTATTCTCCCGGTATAGATATACATATTTCTAAAGAAAGGATTGTATATTCTTTCATATATCCGACATATTGTATAACTTCAACACTCTGTTTGTTTATTCATATATTTATTTTCGTGTACTGACCAGAATATTAGAGAAAATCATACTAGAGAAAAATATGGATTAGAACCTGCGTCCTCCTAATTCTGACGTTATATACACCTCTCGGTCATGGTGTGCGTCGATGATCAAGCCAATTTGAATAGTGCCTTTAAACACAGATTTTTAGCTCACTCTCGAAACAGACATGTCTGCTCTATTTCCTATCTTATCGTAAACAAAGCAATTTCTAAAAAAAACGGATGGATTTTTTATTTATTATTCCGACAGATTTTATTTTTTTATGAGATCCTCACTGGGTGTCTCATACTTTCAAACTTGTGCCCTAATCCATCTGACGCAAGTTGACACAAACTATTACACGCGACTTATACCTGAAATAGCCGTTTTGGTACGACATTCCACCTAACAACCATCACGTGTAGTGACTAAGAAAGTAAGCTGGTCGTTAAGTAAAGAAATACAGAAATGTTTTGCTTTCGAAAAAATAATCTGAAATCAGAAAGTCGAGTTAAATAACAGAGTTTTAAATCAGCCCATCCAGATCCGTTGAAATATTGTATGCAGATATTTTTTAAATGTTACGTCATATAAATTTACTTCTCTGTTCAAATTCAATTTATATTCATTGATGAATAACAACTCAGAATATTAGCCCAAATATTACCAACAAGAATTTTGCAAGCAAATCAACAGCTTCCACATCTAAATATGATTAAATGTCGACCTTCTTCGGTTAACTCTCTCTCTCTCTCTCTCTCTCTCTCTCTCTCTCTCTATATATATATATATATATATATATATATATATATATATATATATATATATATATATATGATGAATCCACCCGTCCAGTTCGATGTATGAGTTTCCGACGACAAACGAACTAATTATGACTTTTGAGACCGGCTCGAGAATTGCACAAAAGACCACAGGAGAATGTAATGTGTCAAAGTGCAGCAGGAACACTGTAAGCTGTCTTATTTTCCTTTCTCGTTTCATGTAGTCAACTGATGTTTACTTCTCAGTGCATCTATATCAATGTTGCACTTATTAAGCTCCGATGTGACCAGAGCTGTTTTACCATCGGGTGCTGAGTTGTTGTCCTGGAGGGTTCGTAAATTCCAAGTGCCAAGATGAAGTTGATGTTGTTTCGTAGAGTTTTTCGCAGTAGCCGGATATGTGTGGAACTTGTTAGGTGTAAGTGTCAGAAAACCAACACAATTTAAGTTCAAGTAGTGAAGGCTTGTGTCAGACTATCCATATTTTTGGATCTGTCGATAAAGACTTGCCAACAAGTGCAGCTAGCACGCGCAGATTCTCAACCTAGTACTTTACGTAAGCTCCGCAGGGCACACAAACACACACACACACGCGCGCGCATATATATATATATATGAAATGGACAAAGTCCGACAATTATTTAAATACATTTTTATGTTTAACATTCTTTTTATAGATACAAGTATTTAAGTAAATTCTCTGTTTATAATAAACAGTATTAAATAACATGTACGTGAGAGATACATGGAAGATTGAAGTTTATAAGCAGTAAATTCGATTTTGTCAACCGAAAGATCCTCAGTGGCCGAAACGGTTAAGAGACACGTCATGTTATATGACGGTTCCGTATAGGATACAGATTCGAATCCTGTCGGAGTACGAATGTTTTCTCTGAAAATTTCTCTGACATTCAGGCCGGTAAATGTTATTTAATACTGTTTATTACAAACAGAGCATTTACTTAAATACTTGTATCTATAAAAAGAATGTTAAGCATAAAAATGTCTTTTAATATATATATTATACTGGATGTCGAATTAAACAGATCGTCATCAATGTGCCAATATATTGCTATAATTTTAAAATAATAATAATAATAATAATAACATATAAAATTATTAACAATTATATGAGAATATTTTGTTATTATTATTATTACAATTATAATAATATTAATAATAATAATTATTATTACAATTGTAATAATATTAATAATAATAATTATTATTATTACAATTATAATAATATTAATAATAATAATTATTATTATTACAATTATAATAATAATTATTATTATTATTTTATTGATGCTCTTGTTGCTTTTAAAATATTTGAAATATAAATAATAATACAAAATTGACTAGTAGTAAAAACGAAACAAAATAACTTTATAGCTGGGGACTCTTTTTCCTCAAAATTTAAATTACGTTACTTTGCAATTAAATAAGAAAATCCATATCAAATGTTATTAAAACAATCTTTGAATACAGATAATAAGCCTCTAGTCAAAGATAAACAAAATAAACATTACAAAAATGCTTTCGTCTAATTCCGAAAAACAACATCAGATAAATAAATGTTACGCTTAGGTAGAAATAGATTAGAATTAGGCCATCATAATTAATTTAACACAAAAACAATACATTAAATATTCTTAATACATTTAACTGTTAGCGAGATATCCTTACACTTGATAAACATTTTTTCTTTTTAAATAAAAACAAGAAAAGAAAAATCGTTGTATGCCACGACTTATCTTGAAGATAAACAAATTTGAACAAAATTATGCAATTATATATATTAAATACTGTGAATAAATAATAACTTTACAAATATTATAATATAATATAATGTAATAAACAAAGAAAATATAAGAATAATGGATGATTAAATCTAAAACAATCAAGACTTTCCTGTGACATTGCTTTCATCAAGGAAAAATATGACAATATCGAAAAGTTTTGTCATATTTAGCTCTAAAATTACTTTTGAAATATAAAATCCCATATACGTTTTTCCAATCTATCTATCTATCTATCTATCTATCTATCTATCTATGTATCCCAGCCTGTCCATATATATCTATCTATCTATCTATCTATCTATCTATCTATCTATCTATCTATCTATCTATCCCAGCCTGTCCATATCTATCTATCTATCTATCTATCTATCTATCTATCTATCTATCTATCTATCTATCTATCTATTTGTCTGCCTGTCTGTCTGTCTCTGTCTGTCGGTCTGTCTCTCTCTCTATATATATATATATATACACACACATAAATACACACACACATTTACTTTATCGAAGTAAGAATATTTTTTCTCTTGTCTCTATTTTTGAATTTTGTTCCTTCAAGATACACTTTCTCTGAAAATTATTTACACGCACACACATACTTATATATATATAATGATAGATATATCCATAAATAGATTTACTGCAATTTTAAATAACTTCAGCCAATTATAAACTTATCTCTTTCTCTAAGTTGTATTGCGTTATATTATGTAAGCAGGGTGAAAAAATATAAAAATATTTTTTTCCTGATCGTCTGCAATTTTGAATATGGACATGTTGGTTTCAATAAAATAATTACATGAATACATACATACATACATACATACACGGCCACACCTATATATATTATGTCATCTTTACATTAGCTTAACAGTTTTGAATAGATTTTTTAATCAGTTGGGAAAAATATGTAAAAGTAAAAATACAAATCGCACTGTGGAAACGAGGCTTCAATTACACCTTTTCATCGTCTGCAAGTTCAAATGTGACAAATTATTAGGCTAAATCTCTAGTAAGAGTTTTTTTCCCCCTGAAAATGTGTATTTTATTTTTCCTATTATAAATGTATTCATAGTATTCAATCTCAATTCAGTAGACGATGCAAAAAATATACTTAGCTTGTTATCAACAATTGTTGATACATTTTTTTTTTGCTTCACTACGCATAAAAAATAGATCTCCAATTCGATGTCACCATAATTGTTTGATTTCCCGTATTCTTATCAGTCAAAATCAGAATAAAAATAACTAATGGGCACGTGACCTATATTTTCCAATAGCGCAAAACAGAGAAATGTGTGGGCGAAACAGTTTTAACACACGCCTAGGACATCCCAAATAAGTAGCACTGTCACCATATACATTTACTATTTTCCCACCGCCTATGGTTAAATAGACTTGTAAATATATTTATGGGACATACTTTGCCGCTGGTCGCAGGTAGCCAGATAAGGTTATATTATCTTCATCGGCCGTGTCCACCTCAGGACGTTAGTTATCATGCTGCTCCACTATTCCCTGCATTTTTAGCTCTTAAGTAATGTCTTTTTTTTGTTATTTCTCCCAAACTCTGTCCCACCATCCATTTACTCATTTTCATTATGTACACCCTTGTTCAAATTAATTAAAATGTTTAGTTACCTTCCTTTCACCATATGATTAGTTTTAGACCCACAGGTGTGACAGGGTGTAATCTATTTATATTTTTCTCCACAGATTAGGTCATTTGCAGTGGTGTGCAGTAATACGAATCTAGTTTCGAGGTGTATGATGAAATTAGTTTGGCCATGAAAAATATTGCGTCATCCGAGATTGTATCAGATTTTCATCACGACTAGACACTATTTTCTCGACTGTCGATTAGTTGTCCTACGGCCATTGTCTGCTATGGACATTACTCCAAGGAAGCGTACGAAAATTATAACACTGCATGAACACACTGGCAAATCTTACCAGTGAGCAAATCAAAGTACTCTGCACTGACCTGGAAACTCTCCTGATTTAAATCCTGTAGAGAATCTGTGATCAATCTCCAAGGAACGACTTGGACATACTAAGTACTAACATGTGCACTGCGTCCGGTTCCTTTGTAAAAATACGAAAAAATTAATAACGGAATTATTCGTTTTCTTTCAAAATAATTTGCTAATGGTTGCATATATATATATATATATATATATATATATATATATATATATATATATATATATATATATATATATATTACAATGAATTATTCATACAGAAAACAGATATAGAAGTTAATTATAAAATGGCGAGAATACATCTTCGCAAACAATTTACTAAGAGACATTAACCCCGAACCTGTAAATGAATGTTATGATCCCTGTTCGGGGTTAATGTCTCTTAGTAAATTGTTTGCGAAGATGTATTCTCGCCATTTTATCATTAACTTCTATATCTGTTTTCTGTATGAATGATTCATTGTAATGTAAATTGAACTGCACCACATACTTGATATATATATATATATATATATATATATATATATATATATATATATATATATATATATATATATATATATATATATATATATATTCGTTCACTAGATTAGGCTCTGTTTTCCTGTCTCTCTCATGTTCAATGTGACCTGCGAGATCCTATTTTCCAAGCCCACTTTTCTCATGATGTGTCATAGAAATTGCATCTGTCTCTTCCTGGCGATATAAGCTTTCTAACCATTAATCACGTCGAATTTCCCCTGCACGCATATAATATGTAGCGGAAATAGAGTCAGCTTTTTCTCTTCTAATATAGATTCTCGGAAAGTTTTCACATAAATTCCAATAATTTTTCAAAACATTGGCGGTGCTTTTAAAAATTCTTTACGGATGAAATCCGAAGAAGTAACTGTAAAGTAATCGATCCTGACCAAACATTTCGACCTCACTCACTTTCTCACCGACTTGAGCTGGCTTCCCTCTGTCTTATCTACAAATATTTTCTTGCCAAGTTCCGTTAACACTGATTAGATAACGCTGATCAAGACAAGTAAAGCCCCCTCAGACTATAGTTATTTAATAAGCGTAGCTTATGTGTGGCACAAGGCCGAAAGTATGGGGCACCCAGTGAGCATCGTAATAACTACAATCTTCAGAAACTTAAATGCAACGTCAATCGTCATGATTTATGTCCTCATGAATCCCGTTCATCTGTTGTCCTTTTTCTAAATCCTCCCTATTCTCAGTCTTCTCTTTCACTTTCATTCTCTCTGAATGCCAGAGTACGAGTGGCATTCTCGCCCTGCTTGGGGTGAAATGATTAAAAAAAAAAAGAAAGTTTATTATTAGCTAGTATTTCATAAATAATTTTAATTCAGTTGGTTCTTGAATAATTGGTGAATACTAATTAATTATTAATGAGTGGCAGTGATATAACTCGACTCTGGTTTCTACGCTCGGCAACGTAATGTGACTAATATACTGAGCGTTAATTAAGGTATCTCGGGGTTATGGAGAATACGACATCAAAAGCTCTACTGCTTTCCAACTGAGGGAACCTAAGCTAGCAAAAGTGTTAATATGACCCGGGTCGACGCTAGGGTCCAGCCGCCACCCGAAACTTTGATACGCCCCCGACTCTATTACATGTCGATTTCGAAATTTCCCAACCTGGGGGACACAAACCCTCGAAGGAATATCGGGGTGGGCAAGGGCAGCTATTTTTTAAATTAACAAAAATCAAGGAAGTATCCAATTTAAATTAAAATTTCAGTATATATTCATTTATTAATAACGGATATTTTTTTGTATTTAAAAATATCTGTGAAAATGTTATTATTTTGTAAGAATCAGCTATATTTCCATGACTAAATTTTACTCGAAAAAATTCTGAAATATTTAGATTTCTACAAATATACGCCGACGCATCTCCTCTGGAAAAAAAGTTTTACAAAGATTCTAACACGACATATATGGGATTGTCGTGGGCACCTCGAGGCGGTGTAATGGTTAGCAAACTTGTCTCGCTAAAGCGAATACGATTGAGTAGTGAGTTCGATCCTCACTGGGTGCCCCGTACCTTCGGCCTTGTGCCACATCTATGCTTGGTAAGTAACTATGTTGGATTGTCTTAAAATGAAATTTTAAAATCATCATTTCAGTTTTCTGGAAAATTTTTCATTTACTGAAATCTTTAAAAATCTTTATTTTTTAAGCAATCATTTTCTCGCTTTTAACTTTCTTGAAATGTAAAAAAGATAGGGAGTAGATATTTTATTTCATTTACTAGCCGTGGACTTATGTTTAGTATTAATATGAGTAAAAAAAAATTAAAAATCAGAGATCCTCTTTAGTGGATGATCACTGAATAAAAATTGCTTTTACAGCAAAATTTTACTCGCTCAATATATTTAAAAGAACTGTTCAGAAAGAAAATTACAATTTTAAAAATTAAGAACTACTAAAATTAGCACATCTGACCCACCTACCCAGTAAGTTGGGGCCCCAATGCGATTCAGAGGTTCAGGTTAGTAAGCACCGGCCTTGTCGAATATTATAGTTGGTGATTGACAGTACAACTAAGTTAGAAGGAAATTAAAGTACAAAAATCAAAAAAATTAAAAATAAGATAAAATAAAATAAAAACAATAAAAAACGCTGCTGAAACTGGCCCTTTTTGGAGCTCCAACCGCGTCGGGAGTTCCCGTGTATTACACACCGCACCAGCCGTGTAGATACACAATGTATATTATGTATATTATTATACTGAAAAATTGTCAATAGCCAGAATGGGGCCGCAAAACACGATCCCACCTGATCGAGGGGTTCGGGGTAAAACGCGCTCGACCTGAATATGACACTTTTAAAAAAATTCAAATACTTATATCCGGACGAAAACGATTAGTTGATAGTTTAATTTTATTTTTTACGGTTTATCAACCGATTGCAGTTTATTTAATGTCATATAATCTATTTTTAGATCGTAGAAATAATAAGGATTTACAGATACATATCCACCTTTTACCACAACCATATTGAATTCTTTCTTTGCCAAAGCTATTTGCTCGTAAGTAAATATAAGGAATCCGACCGGAATTACACGAAAAACACATCCAAACCATACAGCACCTTTTATTCCCATGTGGTCACCCATCGAAATACTGACCAAGCTCAACGTTGTTGCCGTAAAACAAAACCAGCTCAGAAGAGTTTGAATAACATCACAGCCGTCAACCTTGAAATTATACGCCAATCAGAATTCATAAATTTATTCACAAATTTGAATTTTGGAAACTGACATGACATATTTTAACGGTGGTTTCACGGTGGTGTACGAGCAAGCTTCTTTGCTAGAATATTGGATACAAGACAAACAATCGCAGGGAGGCTTGTCTGTAAAACAAAGCTGAACTATATTTCACTTCCCACTGCTATCTCTGTTGATGCCATATTTTAGAAAAAATACTCTTTCGTATTGGACAACCTTTTATTACTTTTTGAAATTCGTTATCTTGTGAATAAATATAAATGTCCTGTTCGACAGAGAAAATGTCGTTGCATTATGTTAGCTTCCATTTTTTGAATTTGCCTACAAATATTGCACACTCGAATTCTTTCGAAGAATTTCTAATTTCCTGCTTTTCTCTCACAAATGTTCTACCTACTTTATCTATCGTCTTTGAAGTGAGTTTATTATTTGAGAAAATTGACAATTTCGTCTCTGCCGCTGCTTCTCTTACTCTGGAGTTAATGTTTTCGATTAAGTACCCAAAAACTTTCATTTCTACAAAGACAGTAAATAAGTTACTCATAAAATTCCATATTCGAGCATTGCATGAATGATAATTGGTAACGATAGTATAATAACAAGAATATCGTCAAGACTCTTTGGGGGTTAATATTTATTTAGTTTTTTTTATATCTAAAAAAGATATGTCTATATTTCTAAGATAAAATACTGAAACTATTTACATTATTTAAAGTATTAGCTGTCCTTATATTTATTGTCATATTCATAACGTTTCGACCGTAGTACGATCCAACCTTCTTCAGGTATATGCGTTGAAATTTCGAAAAGAACCCTTTATTTAGTCCACAGGGATAGATTATTCAAATGTGTACTTGCCATGCCTCATCTTGGATATTTCAGTTTCATTTAATTACCTTGAACATTTGAACTCCCCAATTTTATAATTTATAACGTGCACAGTTTCACAGCTCATCTGTGTGATGAGACATCCGGTTACTTCAATCGCGATCAACATTTCGCAGCAGTCGGAGATTTCCCACCCGTCTAAGCCATCGCCGCATTGCTGAAAGAAAGGCGACTTTTTACGTACTTACTCTGTGAATAAACACGCCAATGACTGACAGTGCTCAATTCAGGGAAAGGAAGATCCTTGCAATATTAGTAGTAATAGTCATTGTTTACAAATTCGCACTTATCTCCCAAGAGTGCACAACCGAATTGAAGGTTTTCGGATGCGTATTGTCGTCCACAGATAAACTGTGTCGTTGTTTCACAGCTACTCAGTGTGGCTTGACATCCGATTGATACCAACCGGGATCGAAACCTGAATGATTTGGCATCAGTCGGAGATTTTCCCCTAAGCCATCGGCGCACGGTTGAAAGAACGTCATACACACATATACGAGTGGTCTGTCTCTTCAGCATTTCCATATAGCTTTCCTATCTCTGAATGAAATGTTGTAAATCAGAATTGGAGTTAAATGTATATTGTACAAACGTCATTTATTCTTCCTCTTATATTTAAGTATTTTCTACTATCTCGGTTATTGTTAAGAACTGGGTGTTGTCAGTATAGCAAGCACTATTTTTCTGGCTTAATTCTGATGTTTTTCTATTGCTGAAATTTCAACATGAATCTGTTCGTAATTATGTAAAAAAATGTTATATTGAAGTGTGTTAAAGTTTTCATATGCAACAGTTAACAGACTTCAATATAGCATTTCCTATGGTGAAATATATTTTATTTAATGTAGAGTCTATGTGAATCTTATTTACGACAAACACTGCAATAGGAGTAATTACTATCAATTTGGTGATATTTATTAAAATCTCTCACATGTAAGTAGTATTGTTGTTTTATCTCATGTCCTGATTTGATATGTGCCCGAATTACACTAACTTTTGACAAGTGACAAGTTATTCTACGAGAGAGTGCAGTACATGTATGACCAATATAAGATGCAATGTTGTTTCTTGATTAATATTTATATATATTTGTTGTGAATAAACTCCAATGCGTGCGCAGGATCGCCTCATCTGTGATGTTATGACTTGTGGTCATGTCGATTTTTTTTCTTTCAACATTATACTTGTTTATTCAAGAGACCCTACCAAAAGTATACCTATTCTGGCAGGCAATCCCGAAGGAAAAATCCGCCAAACACATAACAATGGACATATTAAATGATTGCCATTGCTGATTTTGAAATCGCAAGGGACCAATTAGTAACAACCTTGGTCGCTTCCTCCTCAGCCAAGACTATACAAAAGGAGAACAAACATGATACTCGTCTTTTTCCCCTCTTATGTCCAACACACGGAAAGACCCACATTCCCAACGAACACAGCTTGATATAACAGGTAAATAATTTCTACTTGTCGACAGGAAGGGTTTTTTTTTAATCTCCTATGAAGCGATATTCCGCTGGAAAAATATTCATACATATTTGTTGGTCATAGGAATTATGATCCGAAAGGTTTCTTGCTTTCCTTTTTCCTCCGTCAACACATTTTTTTTTGCACCTTTTTTGTTCTCTTTTTCCCCTTTACGTTCCCTACTCACTCCTTCCCGGACTAGAAATACCAAGACGTCCAGGTTAAAATAAAGGAACGAACGTTCCTTTCAAACAGCGATATTATATCATCCCGCCAAATATTTCTATTTTTCATCCCCCTCCTTTTTTTTTACTCGCTTTCCCTTTTTTTCCCTTACATCCCTTCCAACAACACCTCAGGATCCATGGATCTGATCTTTTAATCCATAGCCATTTTGAGGCTTTTTCTACAGCTTCTGAAATGTTTCTAATGGCCTTTCTCTTTTTTTACTCCCTTGACTCTTAGCCGACTTAGAGTTCTGCATACAGATCTTTCTGCAAAACCACAGCATCCGACTTCAATCGGTAGACAAGTACTCCGCCATTTGTTAAACCCGCATTTCTCGACTAGCTCCTTGTATTTTTCCAGCTTTCATTCAAAGGCCTCTTCCAAATTCTCCTCCCAGAGTACCGTAAATTCGAGCATTATAACCTGCCTGGAGACAGTTGACCAAATTAATAAGTCCGGGCGAAGGGAAAATGACGTTATCTGCTCCGGGAATCTCAACTAGTTCCCGAGGTATACTCGCAACTGCCAATCTCGGGAAGAGAAAAGCATGCAGGCTGACGATTTACGCATCGAGGTGGAGCTTTTGCCGGCCTTGACAAAATACATAGCCTTTTTTTTTCAGGCTTACGATTACAACAGCTGATAACTGCGGCCACTAACTACAGATAATTTCTTAAGTACCTGATCATGTCTTCACCGGTACTCTCTTTCACCAATGGACTCGGACAGGCGCTTAGTATGTGTTTCAGCGTACCTTTCCTGGCACAGCGTGTGCATGATGGTGACTCACTCATCTCCGAAGTATGTAAGTTTGCAGGATTCGGTAGTACATCATACACGGACTGTACAAGAAATCTGGCGACGGAGGGCCCGATCTCCGACGAACTTATTTTTCATAATAAAAAATTCTCCCATCGTGTCCATGTACCATGCTGGCTTAGTCTCAGCATATTTCATATTCTTTTTCCCTCAAATTTGGCTTTGTATCCAGGGTCTTTCAGTTACTCCTATGTACATTTTTCGTCGTTATCTGATGCTTTTACCGTAGCTCGGTGATTTTTTACTGTGTTTTTGTTGAATATTTCTTGGAGAGTGCTTGATTCGGTGAAGTGTTTGTGTAAGTTTGATGAATATTTTTCATACATTGTTTTTACGATTTTGTTGTACTGTGTGTTGAACCCTATGATATTTCTCTTACTGTTGGCCTTTTTTTTACCTGTGTTGTGTATTTGAGTGTTGTCGGGAATACTTTTAGGACTGTTCCATAGACTTTCTTAATTTCATCGAATATGGTTTAATTGGAAGAATTGATGGAAAGCCTGCGTTTAATTGATTTTGGTATCGGCTTGATAATAGAGGGCGGGTGGTTCGAAGATGTGTGGATATGTGTGGGTTTTCTCTATGGTTTATATGTACCTTTCTTAGGCTGAAGGTGACATCTAGAGAATCTACATCGTTTAGGTTAGTTATTACGTCTATTTCAAATCAAATATTTTTGAAAATCAATATTATTGCTTTTCTAGTTTTTGTTTGCTATAGTTTCTTAAGATGATATCATAATCCTTCTGCTTCTAACATTCCCTAGCCAGGCTAAAAGTGTTTACACTCATCATAATAATAATCGTGAAAATAATTATTAAGATTATAAACAGAACCAGTTTCCAAAATGTTAAATGTTATTATACAATAAACAAATAACGCAGCTGCAATAAAAAGAGATGGAGGTTGGACACTTAGTCATGGAAATCAAATAAGGTCACGAGAAGAATAAGAGGAGGAGGCGAAGTAGGAGAAAATTAACGAAGAAATGTCCATTGGTATTTCAAATAATGACTTTTTTAAAAAAGGAAATTGAAAACTACCTTTACAGGATGAAATGTCTGACGATGAACGTATTGATGAAAAAGATGGCCGAATTGAATCAATGAACGAAGATGAGGTTCTGAATACGAGACAAGTCGAGACAGGTCGAGATTTGCATTCGTACCACTGTAGATAGAGAGTGGATATCAGAGATATCCCGAAAAAAAATAAGGCTCAGTAGAAGTGACCGAAATACATGGGACATAAGATCTTTGCAATTTAGGAAGATGTAATGATATATAAATGACTAATTATCATAGATAACGCTTAGACTGTATAAATTCTCAAGCTGTAAGGCTAGACCAGCTCTCCGTATACAAGATAAACGACTACCGCTGGATTGATAAAGTCCGAAGTCAAACTTCATAAGAAGTCTATCCTTCATCGGTTAGGAAATAGTTCAACACTCACAGTAGGATAGATATAATATATTATTTCAGAGCTCTTTAATATATTTCTGTAGAATCCTATCTACAAACTAAATATTGATTGTGTAAATCTATCTGTACAAAGTCAGTAGGTAAATCATTTCATTGTAGATAGAGGTTTTGCACTCTGGAAAGTACACATATTACATTATATACCTAAATTACGCTGGAAAAAAAGAAATAAAAATATATCTATATAAAAACTAAAATAAAAATAGTTGTCATTGTCTATATGTACACAGTAAATAGGTAAAAGTTTCATTGTGGTTAGAGGTATAGCAATAAAGTAAATTGAAAAGCATTCAATTAAGATAGCGAAATTAAGGTTTAAAAACAAATAAAAATATAGAATGATTTGCAAATTAATATTATAAACTTTCTGTTACATTAGATTTAAACAGAGACGTGTATATGCTACTAAACGAAAGTCACCAAAAACAAATTTGAATAGAAACTAGTTATCTCAAACACTACAACCTTTACAACAACTTCCAAAACAATCAGTGATCTAGTTACGAAGAAAAATAGATGCCGAGATTTATTAAATAAAGCAAACCAGGCACTACACTTAAGAAACCTCAAGAATTATAAATGTCCAAACCTACGACCATAAGAGTGATTTTAAACTCCCTCGCAATAAACAGAAAAAAAATACTATAACTTCGATTTTGTAAATGTCAATCTAATTGGAAGTAAAATAATTAATTCCGCAGGAAATAATTAGAGGGAATTCTAATATATATTTGTCATCTACAAATACATGTCAAATGAACTTTATTATAACACCAACTTTTATAAGAGTCATGCTTAAGTAATATATGTCTAAGGACAACGATAAACTGTGCACGTTAAATGTTTATTTCACCCACACACAAATCCTCCCAACGTCAACATGCTGACAACCATCAAACACAGAGTAAAACGCCTACTAGACGCACACAAAGTGATAGACATTATCAACCAATTCCAGCGTAGAAGAACTAGAATTATGATACGCATACACATATGAATTATACACACGAACGCTCTTTGACAGGACAGATACACGTGAAGTTTGCTTAACAAATTAAATAAAAAATAGAATTATTTTTTCTTCTCTATATTTCATTTTTTGGCGAAACTTTAGTAATAGCGAATAATGTTAAATTTATAAACGTTTCCAATCTCATATATATATATATATATATATATATATATATATATATATATATATATATATATATATATATATATATAGTTTACGAAAATCTAGGTAATCCGTATGTGTAGACCCAAGGAGGAGAAAATCCAGGGAGTTCAGTGTAAATCAGAGCTAATAATTTAAATAAAAATAAAAACAGACCACTTTATGGTTCCATGCAATAAATTCTTTCACCACAGCCCTTTTAAAGGACCGCGGATATATATATATATATATATATATATATATATATATATATATATATATATATATATATATATATATATATATATATGTATATATATATATATATATATATATGTGTTTGGCAGAGAGGAACTTGGACGAAGCTTTGCCGCAGGGCAAAGTTCCGTCCGGGGAGGTAGACAGTCCTTAAACTCGTGTATACGGGTTCTAAATGGGCATTTCTTTGCCCGAGCTTATGGGCTCGGGGAGCCCACATTAAACCGGCCTTGTGTCACATTCGACCCACGTGGGAGGGTTGTTAAATATCGTAGTGTAGCAGTGTAGTGCAGTGCAGAGTGAGACTTCTGTAGTGATCAGTTACACTTCCGTTTCTCGACCGGAAGATACCGTTGGACTTTATTACTATTACTTATTGTTACTACTAACCTACGTTCGTTCTACTACTAATCTCTCTGATGTAAATCTAGATCTTCTGTTATCAAAGTGAGAGATATCTAATAACAAAATAATGGAAAAAATAAGAAACAGTTGCTAAATTAATTAGGGAATAATTCTATGATGGATTCAATTTAGGTGCTATTACTGCGTTAATTCAGATTCCACACCATAGTTCCTATTTTGTAAAGTTTTATCTTGAATCCTATTTCTTGAAAGGAAAGAAGATTTATGTTCTAGATACTTCTTAAACTACCTATGAATACCTATGTCATCAGCATCTTTTTGGGATGAAGAAAAATGTATAAATACATATATTTTTAAAACATTTTAATAAAAACTATTATGATTTCATATTTTATTATGAGTCTATCATTTCCTTAACATTTAAATATCCTAAATTATAATTTGATTTACATGTATTTGGACTTTTCTTTCTCTGATAATCGATCGTTTATATAACATATTTCTATCTTTTTTCCCCCATATCAAATCATTTATATCTTATATTTTAACATTTTCCGATCTACATATTTCAATGATTTATTCCCAGATATTTATTCTTCATTGTGTTCACGCTGAAATTTTAGTCAGACTTTCTTTATGTTGCTTAGAAATACTTTTAGATGAACAATGTGATAAAACAATTAATTGAATAATTATGAAATATTTTCTTGTAAGTAATTTTACTTCTGTTGATATTCTTTTCGTATCTTTACTGATGACACATAAATTTACTGCCGCGATATTATCAGTTCGATGAGGTCAAATTGCTTAATTGTCAAAAGAGCATACATTGGGTTAACTGGGGCCAAGAATGACGTGAGAATTGAAAAGCCTGCAAAACAAAATTGCTATCAATTATTACTCTGAGCGACTCCTTTCTGTCTTCCATCAACATGGCTGCTAGTATCCTCTAGGAGAATGAATTATATGTCTACGATTTTCGACTGAAATGAATGGAAAAGACTATATTGAATCCATTTCTAGTTCTGTTAAGAAAGATGTCTCAGTGAGTAGTGCTAGACAATGTTTCTCTCCTGAATCTATCTTTCATATCTATAAGTTTACAGTTCGTCCATGCTTCGAATATTTTTCTCACATTTTTTTAATGTGATTTTGCTTTATATTTAGACGTTTCTGAGAAAATCAAAAGACGAATAAGCTATATTATTGGTGCTGATCTGGCATCCCCGCTTCAGTTATTTTCCTACGGCCATAAAGTTGCTGGACTGTACTTTTTTCTATAAATACTTTTAGAGTAATTGTTCTGATTATATCTATGCTATGGTACCTAGACATTATGAACTTAAGCGCAATACCAGATTGCCAGCAAGGTCCTATCAGTTTACTGTTTAATTAGCTACATGTCACCATAAATTCCATACTAGCAATTTCTTTTCTCGCACTAATTAGTTATGGAAGTCTCTTATGTCCAGACAAGGTTGATCTTCAAAAACTTAAATAAAATTTCAATCGTTATCTAGTGTTCTCTGATTACTCTTCAATTGTCCTCCTTACTCTATAATTCTCCTTTTTTCTAATTATCTACCAGCCAGTAACTCCTTTGTCTTAGCGGCTTTAACGGAGCAGATAGGATGAATTCGATTACAAATCATATTAAACAACAACAAATACTATTTTTTTCCAAAATGTAGATGATAATGATAATATTAGCCATTTCCCTATAAGGAAACATTTGCTATTAATTGACTAAGCAGACGATATTGTTTTCGGCCAAATTATATAAAATGTTTCTCTTAAAACGAGTTCACAGAAAAAACAGGTTTCTCCAGTCTATTATACGTTATCATCTTAATTATGTCTCTTTGACTTACATCTGCTATCCGTTTTAGTCGTTGCTGCTCTTGGTAGTCCTCAAGGTTTCAGTTATTTGATTAGAGTACTTTGTTTATGATTCTATAGCGCCAGTATATAATGTTCAAATCTGATAGTATATGTTATCATCAGGAAAAAGGTCTATCTTTCTCTCTGTGAATCTTTACAAAGTATCATTGTGATAACTTTACATCTCATTAAGAAAGATTACATATTCTTTACAAATTTTGACAAATATATGAGATAAACAGGAGGCAAGGGCAAAAGATATGTCAATTGTTTTGAAAGATTTCAAAATGGGAATAGTCCAGAATATTTGATTTATCCCGTGGAAGAATGTCATAACACCAGTAGATATAGAACAGTTATCAAAGATGGTGGGTTTGCTTGGAGTATCTCTATTCTGAACCGATGATAAAAGAGATAAGGTTTCAAATAGAAATAAAAACTGTAACTGACTGAGAAAAAAAGACTTGTCAGTTTTGTAAATTTTGTTTCCGATTTGAATGACGAGAACTTAAGCTCAGATAAAAATGGAGGTTGTAAAGAGTGTAGAGATATAGGCAGGCTTGCGGATGTAGTGAAAGCGAAGATGGTGGAAACTTCAAGACAAGAAAGATTATTAACCTTGACCGTTGGGAATTTGACAAAAGATCTAAATCGTTTTCTGCTTCAAAACATTTAGTCAAGACGGGTGAGTCAGTGAAATGATGTTGGAAAGAATTCAAAAGATATTTCCACACACCAGTCAAAGAAAATATTTCACTGAGAGATATATTTCACAATACAAAAGCTTCCTGTGCCCCATAAAGCTCATCTATTATGAAAAGAAGCTAATGGTCTTAAAGTTGAGTATCGTTTATTTTCAACTTACTATGACAAATGTGTATGTGATGGAATAGGACAGAAGGTCAAGAGAGAAGCAACAAATGCTAGATTGAGAGCAACAGATGAAAATCAAAGTTTTACCACGAAAGAATGATATATGTGGGCAACGAAGCGTATTGATGGAATAACAATGTTTTCATATTAGAGAAGGCGATGTCAGTAATTAAAAAAAAAATTGATAATGAAATACCAGTTCCATTTCAGGACCAAGATCATATCATTGTTTGATTCCTGATGCAGAGACTCTATTTATAAAATATTTTTGAGATAAAAACTGTGATAAATTTGTGTGAAAAGTTGAAGAAAAAAAAACAGTAAAAAATATCATCCAGGTAAATATATAGCATTTTTTTATAATAATGTATGCTATGCTGGCTAAATACTTGAGAAAAGTAAGATGTCAAAGTAAAGTTAATGAATAGAAACGGTTTCAATTTACAGTGAATAACATATAATTTAACCCAATATTGAGTACCATAAAATAATATAATTGACTGGACACTTCGACGTGGTGTAATTGTTAGCAAGTATGTTTTGCTAAATCTGTGGTTCTCAACCAATTTTTCCAATACACCACTTCTTAATGTTTTTTGTGGACCCCACGACTGTTCGATGAAAAAAAAAAGGCTTATTTTATTTTTTACTAATAGATAAGTTTAGGTATTTTATTATAGAAATAGTAAATGTATACCGGATAAATTAGATAAAGGCGTTAGTTAGTCAGTGAAAGGACCCTATCAGTGTGAATTCAATACCCGGTTATGTCAGTGTAGAACGTGGAGACGGTAATTAACAGGAGATAAGTGACAACTGACATCCATTAAACATGGCACGGGGAACTAGAACAGACTACCCCAGTGAGCGAAATAAAGAGTTCAGTTCGACATTCCAACCACCAGAAGATGGCCGGAGCGTACAACTGCCGAAACGTTGTAATAAATATGCCGACAAAGATGAGGACAATAATCCGAAAAATATAAATAGTGTACATAATACCTCATCTCTGAAATATAGACAGATTCTGAAGACATATTTAAAAATGAGAATATATCCAATTTACTTTATGATCAACTCTGACATCATGCATTTTGACTCAAACAAGAATACTTTTTCTTATCTAGATAGTGATAAATCAGGAGCATCACCATTTTATAAATAAAATAATCAATTATGATAATAGTTACTATTTAAAATAACAATTTAAGTTTAACAAAAACATATACGAATATAAAAAATATTAAATTCTTTAGTATAAGTATGTATGTTTCATTAGTAAAGTGTAAAAATACTATTTACGGCTTTATTATTTTCGATGGCGTGTTTCCTGAGTCAGCACTGAATTCCTCAATTGTAATGGATGACATATAAGCGAGTATCTATAACTTAGCAAATTATAAATCCTAAATTCAACATTCTTCGATACTTGTCAAGTTTTCGAAAAAGGCGTTTTTTTTTCAAAGTGGGTTGCAATTTTGTTTAGGAATTTTTTTTATTATTATTTAGGAATCATATAACTCTTGTAACTGTTATTTAACATGTAAATATGTTGATTAATTTACTTTCAAGCAATTTAATTAAATGTTATTTCTCTTAGTTTTTAAACGGAATTTATTCGAGTATCAATCAAAAAATTATTCATACCGTATTTTAGGTGTTTTTTTTTTGTAAATAGTCCAAGTCTTTTTAATCATTCTATTGTGTGTAAACATTTTGTTAACACTTTCACTGCTACTCATTTTCCCAGTGCAATTAGATACGAAAATACCATAACGTGGAGAAATATCGAGGCTGACTAATAATTTGCATGATAGAACAGTTAGAATTTTCCGTATTTTACGATAGATGGCTCAAGGGGACACTCATACCAGCGGTGTGCAAAAAACGTAGGTTTCCGTACTTAGCCAGCTGGAGCAAGATAAGAAAAACGAAGATCTCCGTAGTTAGCAGCGGAAGTGTTAAGTAATGTTAAGAATAAAAAAGAAAATTATAAAAAGTGAAAGATCAAACAAATAAGATATAATAAAGAAGTTAAAAGGGGAGGAAGAGAAAGAAAAGTAAGTCGTAAGACGAGCCAATAAAATAAATCGTTTTTTATTATTAATGTATATATATATTTATTGGTTTGTTTTCTTTTCTTCTTCTTCTTCAAAAAAAAAAAAAATACACCATCATGGCCGCATGTATACCGGATCTATAACATCAAATAGCCCAGGTGAAGACTTGATTAGTTGCCGTTGTCTGGGGGAATATATAAAAAGCACCTCCTATAGCTAGTAGCAAATTTTTTCTGGGTGCGGGCCGAATACTGATAAACTAAACTTCTAGTGACATGGGAGCATCAAGACTGACGACGCAACTAGATTCGCCACTTAAAGGTGTAATTTTAACAATTGTAAATGAAATACATCAACATTTTACGGTAAGTCACTAGAAAGGTTATAATCACCTATTTTTTATTCTATTGCTAATAGGTTAGCTTCATTAGATGGCAAACACATAGAGCATGAATCTCAAAATAGCAATTTTCCACATTTTTAGCCTCCTTTAACAACAACAACAACAATAATAATAATAATAATAATAATAATAATAATAATAATAAAAAAATTTGTATTTATTATTATTAAATAAAATTATTATTAAAGAAATGCAAAAAATTGTTCTCACGAGTACAGCCCACACTTTACAAAGGGCTTTATCTATGAAAAATATGTTTTTTTTTCTAATTGGTCAGAGAAAAAAGTCATGATGCCATTTCTAACCTTAGGTTTCTGGGTGGGACCCGGAAAGAAATGTGTGCACACCAGAAATCAAAGGAAATAAAAAATATATAATAATAATAACATTATCGAGAATAGAAATACAATAAAAACGTCAGTTTTTTTCTCCCTGCATAAAGCTATATAACTAGCAATTATCAACTGCGTAAAAGGCAATAATACAAGGTGTTACGTTTGGGAAATTGTACTAAAAAGAAATCAGCAAAAATTATCACAAAATCTCAAGAGGCCATGAATCCTGTATGGAGTGTATTAGGAAGTTAATATTTTAAAATATTTAGTCCCTCATAGATGGGTAAAATATACGAAAATTTCATCAAAATCTGAAATAGTGGTTATAGGTATTGCCGAATAAATCTTTGATTTGAGACGGAATTTCTCATATATATATATATATATATATATATATATATATATATATATATATATATATATCTGTAAATATTGGCTCCTGAAAAATTAATTTCGGTTGAGCACTTTGGTTTGAGGTGTGAGTTTGTAAACAGTGACTATTTAAGCTAATATTGCATGACTCTTCGGCAGAATTGAGTCACTGTCAGTCACTGTGTGTTTATCTGAATCTAAAAATAAACACGCTAAAATTCACCTTCATCCCTGCCGTGAGCCGACGGCTTAGTGGTAGAAGTTCCGACTGATATATATAAATGATTTGCGATTTGCATAATTTTCATAATAATTCATTACGTCTTGAGAGATTACTCAAGAAAAGCACGCGAGGAACGATCGCTTCATATTGTCCTTTTGTAGATATAATCTACCTAAAATGTTTACCTATGTATGTATGTACGTATATGCGTGTCTTTATGAATGAGATAATATGGAATTCTACCACGTGTCGCTTTTATTAAGGCTTAACCATAAAATGGAAAATGGCGGAGAAAAAGAAAAAAAAATGATATTTATATGTATGTGTGTGTGCGCGTGTGGATCAGTCAATGTGCCAAGCATTAGTGACGAGGCAGATTTTTTACCGGAGTAGTTTGCCATTTCATTTTGCAGTACACCAGTTGCCATCCAAGGCTATAGAACCCGGTCTGTGCTGTTATTTACCCATAGCTGTGGGGGCGGAGAAAAAGAGGATTCATACCCTTCCCAAGAATATTAGCAGGTAAGTGAACGTAATGGATTCTACTGGAATTTAAATTTCAACCCGAGCCGCAATGTATTATTAATCGGTATCAACTCATGCAAGGTAGTAAAGCCACTAAGACACAAGCGGTTACCGGATGTGGAAGAAGTAGAAACAGAAAAAAATAAATATTGAGCGGGAAGAGGAAAGTGAATTAAAGAGGAGAGTAGATAGCAATTGACATTGCATTTAACCTTTGTCAGATTATAGTTGTGTGGAAAGCATAGAGCCAGAAGGGATGTCTACTTGTAAGAATGGAGGGGAAAGAAACTGTTAGCATAGATATTACAGTTACAACTCGCCAGCTCAACTGTAAGTTGATGAGACCTAGACGCCAGTCTAGTAGTGCGTTTAAATTCAAAAACGTACGATAGTATTGGTACCATAGTATTTATATAAATGGCGCAGAGAGGCAAACTTACGGCTCTCGGAAAGGAACTGAAGCCGAAATAGATAGATAGATAGATAGATAGATAGATAGATAGATAGATAGACTGACAGCCGGATGAGAATAGGAAAACTTTTGGTTAATGTTTCGTCCTTTACAGTCTGTAATCCAAATATTGGTCGCTTTTTTTTTCTCTATCTGATGAATTGTTCGGCTTGATCTACCCTAATCCAAAAATCTTTGAATCGAAAGCCTACAATTTCCGGCTTCCTTCCGATTACCGCGTCCCCTTTTTACCTCCATTTTGATTTTCCTCTCAGCAAAATGCTGAAGCAGCAAAGGTCTCTCCTCATTCATAATATCCATTTAGTTCACTCGAGTGCATCTCAATCGGATAGCGAATACGTTTCCCTCCGTCAGATTCTATCGGTACGATGTGTCATTTGTGAAGATTTTATTGCATTACCGATGACAAGAATTTTATAATAGAAGATCGTCCAAAATATTCAGTTGAAAGGGTTTTGATCCGTGCCATTGCCGATCATACCCTCTCTGAATGAAGAGCCTTTTATTTTTAAAGATTCTGTTCTATATTTGTATATATATATATATATATATATATATATATATATATATATATATATATATATATATATATATATATATATATATTCATATATATATATATATTTATATATATATATATTTATATATATATTAATATATATATTTATATATATATTTATATATATATTTATATATATATATATATTCATATATATATATTTATATTTATATTTATATATATATATATGTATATATATTCATATATATATATTTATATTTATATTTATATATATATATATATTTATATATATATTAATATATATATATTTATATATATATTTATATATATATTTATATATATATATATATATATATATATATTTATATATATATATATATATATATATATATATATATATATATATATATATATATATATATGACAGTACAATTAAATATATTTTAATAAATATGTGTATTATCCCTAGCCGGTAGCACGATTCGGATATTACATTTTTTTTTATTCTAAAAATATATTTGCATTTAAAATAAAAAGGACATTTATTTTATCAATATAAGATTTAAAAAAAAATAGCAATATAAAAAAAGGGAACGCTGACTTTAAAATGTCAGTCTTTTCTGTTTCTGACTAGTCTTGTGTCTCTTCGTGTTGACTTAAATACAAATATGTTTCTTATAACCATGTCCTGAAGATGGTCTACTAGACAGAAACGTCTGACGTCGACAGTAAAACAAAAATAAAACAATAAACTTGCATAATCGGATTTTGCTTTGTCTTTTTTTCATCATACCGTCGGATCTGCATCCACATATTTGCTTACATATATATATATATATATATATATAATGCTGTTATTAATTAAACAGTTCTCAATGTAATATAACAGTACAATTAAATATATTTTAATAAATACGTATATTATCCCTAAGCGGTAGCACGACACGGATATTACAATTTTTTTTTAGTCTAAAAATATATTTGCATTTAAAATAAAAGGGACATTTATTATTTTATTTATATAAAATTTTTAAAAATAGCAATATAAATTTTATTTAAATTTGTGCATATTAATTTTATATGAAGCATAACAGAAGATCATTATGTATTTTTATTTTTAAAAAAATTAAAACATCATAAATTATAATAAAATAATCAGGATTGGCCTATTTCAACAAATATATATTTATATACATACATGTAAATATCAATATATTTCTCTTGTTTAATAGGCAAGGGTTATTTAAGTGTTTTAAAGTAAGTGAATTTTCAACAAGGCATAAATTACAACTATCGCATTTCCCATTATAAGATTTAGCTTTTGTTATAATATCCAACGCAACAAAGGATGTATCACCATCATTCTTAATTGCCAGAAATGTTTGGCGAGAGCAGTGCTGTTTATCTTACGTTGCCTAAAGCTATTCTGTGATGATAGAATCGAAATTTCCGAGGATTTTTAGTCGGACCAACATAAAATTTAACATTGTCATCGGAATGTATGCGATCCCGGTATGCAATATTAACAGTCATACATTGCTCGTTTAAAACATATATTTTATTTTTGATAATTACATTTATTTAAAAAGGTTATCTTCGTTGTCTTTTATATATGTTGTGGATTCCGGGATGAAATCCGGTATCAAATAATAACAAACACCAAGAATGAATATAGGATATAAATGTATTAACGTAATAATACAAACTGGTAATACAGGTTAGTAGTTCCAGGAATTCGGGGTTAGTAGACAAATATATATATAAAGTCTTTGGTATCGACGTATCGCTGTATGACTTCTTACTGAGTCTACGTGCTTGTTACTGTGACTCTTGCCGCTACGTTATTCTACCGACCGACACTACGTTCTGTTACTACTTCTGTCCGACTGAGCGACTGTTCGGGTATTCACTGGTAGTAGTATATGTATACCTAGGGTGAGTCCATTTGTGTAAAATGGGAGACCCCTCAATAATATATATATATATATATATATATATATATATATATATATATATATATATAGTCTTAAGATGTGCTATATTTGTGGGATAAATTGCTCAATATCAGAGATAAAGCGTGTGTAAATATAGAAGTGAACATAGGTCAACACTTAGAGGCAACATTCTGTTTCATGCTAGATGTTTCAGGCTTGACGATTGCATCTAGCATGAAACAGACTGTCGACTCTAAATGTTGACTTATATGTTCACTTTTATATATAGAACACAAATACACATCATGTGTTCCATTCCAGGTGCTGTTCAGCTGAGCGCCGTGCTTCAGCAAGTTTTCGGCCCATTAAGCTCAGTACCTTTCCACACGGTCTATGTCAATTACGTGCGACTCGATAAGAATATTTGGGTAATCGATACACTTCCTTCCACCGCTTTTTCACCACAAGTCTTTACCACCTTCTCCGGCTTTGGGATCCCAGCACACTTGAGGAATCTCTTTAAAGAGGCAGCAGGGAATCCTCTACAGCCAACCTCAAATGGCACCAGAGTGCAGCTATATCCTCTCTCACGGACTTCAGCCACCAGTTCCTCATATATATATATATATATATATATATATATATATATATATATATATATGATGGACTCTCGCGACGTTTTCGACGCATGAGTGTGTTTCAGTTCAGTTTTTAATCCTACACCTGTCCTTGTCCCCGTCGCCTTACCTCTCTCGCCGTTGGACTCGTTGCTCAGGTGGAATGGCAAAGAAGAGACACAGAACTTAACTGCAGACTATCCACACTAAAGATTTGTTTAGAGTGCTGAAGGCTTGCGTAGAACCAGCCTCACTTATTGGAGGTGCTGATAACAAGGAGTTGGTGCAAATATTTCCCTTGAACTTAATGGACAACACCTCCTCAGGTTTTATTAACATGGAGTTATACCTCTCGGGTACTATCAGTGCACAGAACCTTTCAATGATAATTTCTCGTGATTTAGCCCGCCTGCTGAATTGGTTTACAGGGTTTGGCGCGTGGAGGTTTAGGGAATGGGTGAAGACCAGTGTTGCTCGTCCATATTAATAATAAGAGTAGCAACAGAGTAACAAGCGTACTACTTAGACCCACTGCCACCTTCACGCTTAGAACATACACTGGATATCGGAGTAAACAGTTCGTCATCAATGTGCAATATGCTGCTACAAATTATAAATTTGCTGGGGCGCAGAACATATTTGGTAATTTTCTCTCTCTGGAGATAAAGCTGGCTCAAGGCTACCGCCAGATGTACTTTCCAAATAAAACCTCTTTCCCTATTATTTAATTTATGAAGTTCAAAAACTCTTGACCTTATACAAGAAATGAGAAGAAATAAGTTGAACAACGCATTCAATTTGTGACATGAAACAAAGGTAATATATATTCAACAAATATTTACATTTAGTTGCATGCGAAAATGGTTAGTTATGCAAAAGTTGCCTCCCATTAGCCCTGGTAGATTACATGTCAAATATTTTCATATTAACAGATTAGACAAAGTTTGTTTGTGCTAATTGTTGGTTGACAAAGTTTTAGTAACAATGAGTGAGTTGGGGGAAGGTTTGTCTTGAATAGATTCATGTCTGTCCCTTGAATAGTGAAGCCGCAACTGACTGAAGTGTTTTGGGCGAAGGTTTGTCTTGCATAGATTCATCTCTGTCCTTTGAGTATTGAAGCCGCAACTGAGTGATTTCTCACGGGAAAATGTTTATATAGCAGTTCGAACAATCTTGTAATTTGGCGGTAAAAAAGATTAATACTCACCTTTGTTCTGATTGGCTGGATCTACCCAATCAGTGAACATTTAACATTTTACAAATCACATTCGTTTATTATGTATACACTTAATTTAACATATGTGAGCATATGTGAGGATGTGTGTGTGTGTGTGTGTGTGTGTGTGTGTGTGTGTGTGTGTGTGTGTGTGTGTGTGTGTGTGTGTACATTTCCACAAATTATTATAAAGTATAAGATGAAATATTATTATTATTATTATTATTATTATTGTGGTTGTTGTTATTTAAAAAACATTGAAAGATAAATGATAAAACATATTGATTGTAGTAAAAACGAAACAAAATGACATTATAACTGGGAAAGCATTTTCAATAAAATTGAATTTACGTTACTTTGAATTAATAAATAAGAAAATGTAAGGAATGAAAATGCATACTAAATGTTGTAAAAGAATCTTTGAATTTTTCTAATAATAGATACAAAACATCAACGATAATGAGCCACTAGTCAAAGATAAACAAAATAAACATTACAAAATTGCTTTCTGCTAATTCTGAAAATTCAACCTCTTTCGTAATATCAGCAACAGATAAATAAATATTACGCTTAGATATAAATAGATTAAAATTATACATGGCACTTTATAATTAGTCGAACAATACATAAAATGTTCTTAATATACATAACTCTTGGCGAGAAATTTCACTGGCGAAACAACAATTGTTTTAAAATAAGAAGGAAAAAAGAAATGAGAAGAAAAATAATTGTATACCTCGACTAAAGATAGACAAACATGTACAAAAATCTATAAAATACTTATATTAAATGTTGTAAATAATAATGTAATTAAATATTATAATATAATAAACAAGAAAAATATAAGAATAATGTAGTATTTATTAATTAATTTTTTTAATCATATATATATATATATATATATATATATATATATATATATATATATATATATATATATACACACACACACATACGGGGTGTCCATAAAATTCGTGTGCACTTTAAAAAATTATAACTTTATTTGTATTTGCGATAGAAATAATCTGTAAAAAATGTTATAAAGTTTAATGTACCTAGTTTTAAGTATAGCTAAAATAACTAATGTGATTTCAGGCATTACTGTAAATCAGTTGGCAAATGTTTTCCGTGAACTGCAAAATCGTATTACCGTTTGTATGGCTAATGTTGGAGGACATATAAAAACTTAAATAAAATTTCAATAAAACCTTAAAAATATATAGATTGACTTCTTTCTAATCCTTTTTACAAATTATTTCTATCGCAAATACAAATAAAGTTATAATTTTTTTAAAGTGCACACGAACTTTATGGACACCCTGTATATATATATATATATATATATATATATATATATATATATATATATATATATATATATATATGAATGAAGCGATGGGTAAATTATGGACATGTTATATTTTTAATTTAGCACATGCACGTTGTTTGTTTTAGATTTTGTTGTCCAGAAATAGAGCACCATGACCCAATTAAGTGTTTGTGTGTTAATCTGAGGACAGTGCAAATGATTCGGTAAGATGATTAAGAAGGGACTGCAGATGGGAAATCTCAATCTGATAGTTCTGATATGAAAAAACCTGTTAAATTTGCTGATGAGTACCTCAGACTCAACACGGAGTCCTACATCAAGTGATACCTTGAAGAGTTATTGCTGCTCTGGGTCAAGAGTGTGACTGCTGGAAGAACCTATGTCTGGCATCAGGAATCTGTACCATGCCCCACAAGCAGGTGAAATCAGTCATGACTCTCGGACAATCTCTGCGACCACATTACTCTTTACATGTGGTGAAGTAACTCTCCAGACTGCAAACCCTTTGATTATTTTGCGTGGGGTGCAGTTGTGCGTGAGATGACCAAATCTCCTTACAACACCAAAGATATACATTTTTATATATCAAGAACAATTTTGTTGAAAAATGTATGACACAGCAGAAATAGTTTTATTGGGACGAGATCTTTGGTCAGGTCGTTACCCACAAAAAACAACTTGAGACGATTGTAGTAGCTGGCAAATTTTATTGGGTTATAACTTTTAGCTATCGACGAGTGTAACAGAGGGGGTGTAAGAGGAGGTGAATCGGTGAACAGTTTAATCGGCGTGCTGTCGTGCGCATTCCTTTTCACTTCGCTGCAAATCAGCCTCTGTTTTCGGCTGCTAGTGACTACTGTCTTATAGAGGTAAAACCTTCTTTTTCCAGTCATCATTTATCTAAAATATTAATTCAAGTCCGCGGAACTATTTTATCCGTGTCGTTTGCCATAGTCCTTGCGAAGTCCATTTGACTTATCGCATAATCGTCAAGACAACAACTGTCCAAAAATTTCTGTAACGACTTTCAGATGTTTTTCTTTTTAACAAGATATCGACTGTCACTGATGTCGCTACTATATGAAACGAATTTCATGTATCATTTTCCAGATACATAGCTGAAGCGCCCGACAAGATAAAGTAACAATATTCGATGCACGGTCGAATGGTAACCTTATAGGTATGAAAGATTCTGGCGATAAATATTGCCTAGTACGAAAGATTGGGCAGACTTTTGTTTCTACAATTTAATCGTTCCCCCACATGTAAATGGAAAACTATACACGAAGAATGCACACCGAATTGTTCCCCGAGATGTTAGCATTAGCATAGATGACGGAAGGCAATAATGCTTCTATAAGTTGAGTAATTTGGTTTTTAGAACGCTTTAAAAATAGTATGGCAGTTCTTGACCCATTTAAAAGATTGTAGATTATTTTCTAAATCAGCTGCAAATTTTAAATTATCAATACTATCTGACTATTAAGATATGAGTAAATAGTTGTCATCGTTATGGATAAGGAGTCGGAAACTGATGATATCAGGAGAGTCTTTGATGAAAATAAGGTGTCCGATTAATTCAAAATAGATCTAGATGAATGGCCGGTAAAGACAACTTTCATTGTCATTTTGTCATATAGGAAGACAATGAGTAACTACCGACACCGTGGTTCGAGTATGACACTCTGGACTTATGAATATATGTTTTCTGCCAGGTGTATAAATATCGGTGTCAGGCTACTGACTGCAGTGAATATTTAGCGTTTATTGGGTGGAAATATCCAGTCGAATTAGTGTGAATTATTATGCGTCAATGATCTGGGTTTTGATTTAGGATTTATCGGACGTTAAACCGAGCCGCGATATTGAGGAGATATTCCCTGAAATGATTAATTGTCTTTAGTTGGCTTTTATTTCTTTTTTCTTTTTAATTATTTATTTGCGGTTATAATTAAATACTCTTTTATTTAACATTGATGTCTCGAGTCATACTTTATGATAAACGGCGACCGTACGTCACAAAATATTTGTTAAAAAAGATTGACTGAATTCTAAGCAATGTCCAGAAATGAAGAATTATTCCGAATACCAACATTCCAAACTCATACGCTTCTGAAGTACTGAAAACAACTGTCCGAGTAGCGCTAATTTTACTAAAGACATTTTCAGCAATAACCTCAAAACACTTTTTGCTTTCAATCAACATGGCAGAGGATAACCTCCAAGCGAATGTCTCATTGCGACTACTCTGGCTAAAGATTTCCGCTGAATATTATTTCGAATCAAATGCTAGATATGTTGATCGGAAACTTTAATCCATGTGTCATGTTAGACAATATTTTCAGACCAGAATTTATCTAAGATAAAGTCTCTCCTTCGACGATACATTGAATATTGCTACCACATCTGGTTTGGTGCTTCAGCTATGTATTAAAATATTCGTGTTAATATACAAATAATAATCATCAATGTTATTTGTCTTGACCTGGCATCTCAGTTTCAACGAATTTGTCACCCACATAACATGGCTTCTCTTTAGCTTGTAATTGTTCCGATGACCCTTTTCTATGATATCTAGCCTTTACTAATTTAAGTGCAGGACTAGACTGACGGCATCGTCTCATCATTTCACAGCTGAAATGACTACATGCAACCGTAAGTTCTATAATAACAGTTTCTTCTCTTTTGGAGAAATCTCTATCGGCTTCTTGCTTTTCAGTCAAATTTGATCTTCAGACATTTAAATGAAGAATTAATGGTTATTAATCACTCTTCTTTGGTTCTCGTTACATAATAATGTTTTTCTTATTTTTTTCTTTAACATTCTTTTGTCTTAGTAGCTTTATTACTTTTCATGGGGGGTGATATGATTTAAAGAAAAGTATAAAAGATACACTTCACCCTTTTCCTGATCTTGTCTGTCTTGTCTATCTAAAAGCCAACACGTTGTAGAATGTAAGTTAGCCTCGTGGTCACATCACGTTGAAATAGCAGTCCCCGTACGATCAACGAAGTTAAGCAACGTCGGGCTTGGTAAGGACCTAGATCATTTGAGAATACCAGGTGATATAAGTGTTGCTACGTTTCGATGGCTTCATTTTAGTAAGTACCAATGTGTTTCAGATAAACTGCTACAAATATCTAACGCTCTACATTTCCAGGTTTTGTTTTGCCATCTCATTATATCTGTTTAGATGTCTGCCGCCGCTAGGCATACAGCTTCCCTTGTTCCGACATTAACAGATGATGGTGTGCGCATGCCTTGTCATGACCAATCAGCTGCTAACTGAGGAGGCAATCATAGAAAATAGTTTGTATCATTATACAAGAAGTTTCAGTTCACGAATATGCAAGAGCCTCAAAAAGGTTTTAACCTTACAAGAAAATGTGCATCTCTATAGGTTGTGTTAATACGCTAAGTATCAAAGTTGCCTAAGAAAGACTTCTCAGATTGGTTGTAAAAATTATCATGTAAAATTAATTCAGATTTTTCTAACAGAGATGAAGCATGGAATGATATTTGGTCTGAATATATATTATTGCAATTCTTCTGGTGCTGAGATTGAGCGGAGACCAAAAATCATGTTGCAGGAGAATATAATCGATATTCCAACCATTATAAAATGTTGGTGTAGGTTTAATTTAATGAAATCATGGAATGTAGCCTGGCAATTACTTGATGACGTCATAAATCCCACCGTTACTTTTAAAATATTCAAAACATTTTGTATTAATTTAATTTCTATCAGAGTGGATGAAGTAACCCTCCAGGGGAGGGAATCATTGTGCATATTCGGACTAACAAAGATACATTGGCAGACGATCTCAAATATGAATTAATCTGTTGTTAATAAAAGGAAGAAGCCTCGACTGGCCTCAAAAACAAAATTGCCCTTATTTAATCATCTGAGATAATAGATTTTACATTCTATCAGTATGATTAAGGCTAACCTCCAGGGGCGTGACTCATTCTGCCTGCTCGGTTCACAAATTTAGGTTGGCAGCTGATCTCTATTATGACCTTCAAGCTGTAGTAAAGTCTGAGAAGTACCCTCGACTCGTCTCTAACCAAAATTGAACTTATTTCATCATCAGAGATAAAACATTTTACCTTTTAACAGTATGATGAAAGCTAACCACCAGAGAAGTGACTCTTTGCGCCTGCTCGGCCTAACAAAGTTAGATTGGTAGCTGATCTCAAAAATGACCTTCAATCTGTTGTTAAATTTGGGAGTAGCCCAGACTCGCGTCAAAAACAATATTGCCCTTATTTATTCATCTGAGATAACAGATTTTACATTCTATCAGTATGATTAAGGCTAACCTACAGGGGACTGACTCATTCTGCCCTCTCGGGTAACAAAGTTAGATTGGTTTCTGATCTCAAAACTGACCTTCAATCTGTTGTTAAATACGGCAATAGCCTCGAAACGCCTCAAAAACAAAATTGTTCTTATTTAATCATCTGTGATATCAGATGTTCCTTCTATCAGTATGATTGAGGCTAACCCCGAGGAGAGTGTCTCATTCTGCCTGCTCGCCTAACAATATCAGCTTGGCAGCTGATCTCAAAAATGACCTTCAATCTGTTGTTATATCTGGGAAGTAGCCTCAACCCGTCTAAAAAAAAAAGAAATTGCTCTAATTAAAGCATCTGAAACAACATATTTTTCCTTCTGTCAGTATGATCATTCCTAACCTTTATGGAAGTGACTAATTGTGCCTGATCTGTCTAACAAAGTTAGATTGGCAGCTGAACTCAAACAATGACCTTGAATCATTTGTTAAATGTCGAAAGACGCCTCGATACGCCCCCAAAACAAAATTGCCCTTATTTAATCCTCTGAGATAACACATTTTATCTTCTATTTATATGATTAAGGCTAACCTTCAGGGCAGTGACTCATTTTGCGTTTTCGGGCTAACAAAGTTCGATTGTCATTTGATCTCAAAATCGACCTTCAATCTGGGAAGAATGCTCGACACGCCTCAAAAACTAAATTGCCCCTATTTAATCGTCTGAGATAAGACATATTATCTAGCATCAATATGAATAATCCTAACCTCCAGGAGATTGTAAGATGCAAGTAAAGGGAAACTGAAATGAAAGAATATAAGAAAATGAAAAAAACCCTCAACAATCGCCTTGAGAATTGCATCAGTGTATATTTTCAACCCGTATCCTTTTCGTTTAAATAGGAGGCTTGATATATTCCCATAAATTACGTTAAACAGTTCTCAACGCGGTATCTGTGCTGAAGACACAACTATATTCTCTTGTCTTAATAGTCTTGGCAGCTGATCTAATAAAATACCTTCAGTCTCTTATTAAATGTGGAAATAAGCCTCAGCTCGCCTCAAAAACTAAAATGCCCTTATTTAAGAGAGAACACATTTTACCTTTTATCAGTATGGTTAATGACATCCTCTAGCAGAAACACTCATTGTGCCTATTCCGACTGACTATTTCAGTTGACATTAAGTAGAAAAGTATATTGAATTAATTGCTAAGTCTGCCCTTATGTTGGTTCCCTCGATAATGCTAGACAATTTTCCTCGACAGAATCTATCTTACATATTTGTAAGTTTATTATTTTTCCTTAATTTGCTTATTCCTGTCATAATTTTTTTCTCAGTGTCGTGCCAGAATTTTCTTTTTCTCGTCTGAGTCCATCCTTGAAATCTACAAATCAACCAGTCGTCCTTGCATTGAATTCTACTGCCATAAATGGTTTGGTTCCCGTGCTGTTCATCTCGAGGTCCTCAACAAAATCCAGAGACGGATATACAATATCATAGGTATTGAATAGCACCTCGTCTACGGTCACTCTCTCACAGACGTACTGTGGCTTCTCTCTATCTTTTTACAAGTGTCTTCATGACAACTGCTCTGGTGAGCTACTTTCCCTGGTTCCGAAACTGCATGAATTTAAGCGTGCTACTAGTTTGACATCTCAGCCCCACCCTTTCACTGTTGAAACGGTTAAATATAACCGCCTCTTCTACTTCAACATCATCTTATCTCGCACTTCCCCTCAGTGAAACTCCCTCTCTCTTCCTTGCTTTCCTGATTGCTATAATCTTCAAATATCCAAATGTAATGTCAATCGACATCGTCTTAATCCTGATCCAAGTTCTTGTCTGTGTTCTTTCCTCAAAGAGACTCTTTACTCCTGCTCCCACTTTCTGTAACCCATTGCGGGCTAGTGGCACCCGCGCCTTCCCTGGAGTGATATGCTGCTTCTGCTATGTATTTGGATAGTTTTGATATACTTCAAAGAAGAATCTGCAATGTTATCAGTCTTGACGTGGCATGTCCGCTTCAGTCCATTTACCACCGTTTTAACTCTGCAAACCTCTAACTTTTCTATAGATACTTTCATAGAACTTGATCCTATAAACTCTTCGCTATTGTACCTAGAATTTAATTTAAGCACAATACAAGATTGGCGGTAAGGTTTCATTATTCTATAGTTGAAATGGTTCGATGTAACCGTAAGTTCTATGGTAAAAGTTTCTCCTATCGCATTTCTCGCTTGTTGATAAATATTGTGGTTTCTTGCTTCCCGGTCAATTTTGATCTTCTAAAATTTAAATGCAATATCAATCATCATAGTATGTCTTCTTAATGCTTGCTCTTTTATTTACAATAATTATTTCATATATTCTCTAACATTGAGAAACGCCCTTGCATCTCAGTAGCTTCATTCTCTTGCGTGAGGTGAAAGGTTAAAAAACGTGCCCTGGCTCTTAGTCTAATATATCATATATTCTGGTTAATCATTTAATTCTAACCTGAATTTTGTAGATACCTCAGAAGTATTCTAGACAATATTATCTTACATATATATTTGAATCTTTAGAAATGTTGCAAAAAAAACAAAACAGTTTACATAAAAATGGTGAAGTTAACCATAAGCTTAAGCATGATGGCGTATCTTTCGAAATTACCGGAAAAAATAATAGAAAATAGATGTTAATATGACTTTTGGCAATATTACCGATAAAAGAAAACAAATGATTCGGAATTTGGAAAGATTTAGCAAAACATTGATAAACAGAACATTTTCCCTAATATTTAACAAAACGTATTTTGAGACAATTCTTCCTGCCGAAGTACCGCTCATATATATATATATATATATATATATATATATATATATATATATATATATATATACACACGCACGTAAAAACACACACACACACACACACATACACACACACACACACACACACACATATATATATATATATATATATATATATATACACACACCTTTGGTATATACCCGTTTCGTTTAATACTGTCGTTTCTAGTGATCACTCTTTATAAATTTTTACATAATTTTTTTTATCTCACTCCGTCAATTCCTATGGATCTCTACACACACACACACACACACACACACACACATACACAACTGGTATATATCCGTTTCAGTGAATACTGACGTTTCGTCAGTGATCTCTTTATAAATTTTGACATGTTTTTTTTTTTATCTCACGGCATCATTTTCTATGGATCTGTACATACACACATACACGCACACACACACGCATATATATATATATATATATATATATATATATATATATATATATATATATATATGTATGTATATATATATATGTATATATATATACATATATATATGTATTATGATAATATATATATATATATACACACACACACACACATATATATATATATATATATATATATATATATATATATATATATATATATATATATGTATTATGATATAATATAGCTTTTGAGAATAGAGGGTATATGTAATTATGAATGCGAACCTTACAGCGCAGTCAACACCCAGCGATTTTGCAAGAAACACATTGTCGCGTCTGGGTGTTGACCTCATTGTCCACTTTATATATATATATATATATATATATATATATATATATATATATATATATATATATATACACAAACACACAAACACACACACACACACGCATATATATATATATATATATATATATATATATATATATATATATATATATATATCAATGGCTCATACCGCTATTTACGCATCGCTCTTCAACCGAATTGAATCGAGCTCTCCGGGCTTGTGAAGTATTTCCCATAGAAAACGTTAAAATTTACCTTTCTCTCGGACGTGCAACGATAGCCTAGTGGTAGAATCACCGACTGATACCAAATCTGTCAGTTTTCGATGACGACTTGGAGAAATCGGGCCTATAGCCAGACTGAAGTGCTGTGATACAGTGAAACTGACTGTTTGTGGACATCAAGATACATATGTAATGGAAGAGGTTATAGTTATTCCGAAGAGAAAGAAAGTGTATATATTAAGAAGAAGAGAGAAATCGCAGACGTTTTTGTTTGTAATGTGGATTTTGTTTTTAAATGTATATATTATGCTTCATTTTCCATAATTTTTTAACAAGTGTTTCGGGTCTCGCGACATTCTTTAGGCAAAGAGTGGATATTTCCACATATTATTAGAATGTATTAAATCTGAATAGGTTCAGACCTTATTTATGAAAATAAAGCATAATATATATTTCAAATAATGCGCATTACAATCAAAAATGTTTGTCGTTTCTCTATTCTTCTTAATATATATATATATATATATATATATATATATATATATATATATATATATATATATATATACAGGGTGTCCATATATATATATATCAATTATGTGGTGCGGGTTCAATTTATATTACGTGAATCATTCTTACGAAAAGCAGATAATGAAGTTAATGATATGGCAAGAATCACTCTCGCAAACAATTTTTAATAATAAAATACATTAACCTCGAATCCGTTAATGAATGGTATGATCCTTGTTTATAAATTCCGGTTTTATCAGGTCTTTTTTTTTACTATTAGCTTAGCTTTCAATCATTTCATACGATCATCCTCAGGTAGGGAAATAGGTAAGTTTTTACATCCAGGTAAAACAGGACATCGAAAGATAAAGTGACATCCGAAAGAAGTGTTTTTTAGAAATGTGATATTGTTAATTGTAAGAATACTTTTGGATCGTGCTGTCACGACGCTGATGTTGAAGCTTTTTAAATTTTAAAATTGTGCGTTCTTGTACTTCGTATGAATGATTCGCGTAATATATATATATATATATATATATATATATATATATATATATATATATATATATATATATATATTGTAACGTACAGATAACAATCAATATATGTATACATATATATATATATATATATATATATATGTATATATATATATATATATATATATATATATATATATATATATATATATATATTAAACATGTTGCGTTGAATGTTAAAGACAACATCGTCCTGCATATTTTCTTTTGAATTTTCTCATATTTTCTAATGAGAATTTTTATTTGAAAATGATAACATGTTTAAAAGAAAAGTTACACACACACACACACACACACACACACACACACACACACACACATATATATATATATATATATTGATTGTTATCTGTACGTTACAATGAATGCTATCATTTTTCCTTCTCTCTTTATTCCTTTTCTTTGACTCTCGCCCTCTCTATTTCTCTTTTTCTTTCTCTCTCTACTTTACTCTCTGTGTCTTTGTCATTGTTAGTCTCCCTCTTTCTTTTTTTTCTTGACTAGATAAAAGCCGTGAGGCCTTGTAATGTAGTTAGCTTTCGCCTTCTTGCCTTCTCGCCTTCTCTGTAATATGGTTAGAGCGTTTCTGAACCAATCTAAGGAAGGGCTACAAATGATGAGGACCACTTACGATACATTAACGAATCAGAATTGATAGACGAAAAGCGAACAGAACCCGGTTTGATGTAGTGATTTATTGCCGTATTTGTTTGACGGTTTTTATCTCATTTCTTTCGACTGAGAAGTAATGATGTGAATTCATGTAAAACGGGTCAGACCTAAAGTGGGAACTACTAATGTACTACCCTGTCAGTGGAAATGTCATGCTTGCTTGTGACTTATTCTATTTGTTGTGAGACTTTAATGATGTTACGTTGCATCTTTTGGAAAGAGATGGGAAATAAAGAAAGTAATCCAAATGATGGCAGTTTCCTTCTTGTGGCTTGAGAGACTGAATTATATAATCTTGGCATAATTTGGCAGAAGAAGGAAAATAAAACAAATAATAAAAAAAGACAATGGATTTATGACCATCTTCAGTAAATATTACTTGTGTAATAATTCAAGAGTTTATACCGTGTCCTACGAACTGTTTCAAAAGACGTTCCCCTAATTACAGAAACAAAATATAAGTAAGTGATAAGGGTGGAAGCCAAAACAACCTCATCGAAGATGAAGCATCATTATATTACAAGGCTTTTCTTCTTCTTTTTTCTTCTTTTTTCTTTTTCTTCTTCTTCATCATCTTTCTTCTATTACTTCTTTCTTCTTCATCTTCTTTCTTCTTCTACTTCTTGTTTCTTCTCTTATTCTTTCTTCTTCTTCATCAACTTTCTTTTCTTTCTTCTTCTACTTCTTCCATTTTTGCTTCTTTTTTTTCTTCTTCCTTCTTCTTTCTTCTCTTTTTATTTCTTCTTCTTTGACATCATCTTTCTTTGCCTTCTTCTTCAACTACTTTTCTCTTCCTCATCTTCTTTCTTCCTCTTCTTCTTCTTGTTTTTTCTTTTCTTTCTTCTTCATCTTGTTCTTTCTACTTTTTTCTTCAGGTTCTATGTGCCTTCGTGATAGAGGCTATCATGGCGGTCTACAACTTCCTATCTCGTACAGCTCTTAGCAATAAGAAATAGAATATTATATTGCATTCCAACTCTTTGCTCCTTCTCGAACTAAAGTTTTCTTTTCACATAAAGTAGGCAAAACATATTCAATCAATTCCGAACCGTGCAGCGAGGAATGTTTGTTCATTTGTCGAGCTCGACGAATTTTTCTCGCCAGAATCTATCTTATAAATTTTTAATAGTGCCATTCGTCCTTCTTTGAATATTGCGTCCACATCTGGCCTAGTATTCTTGCTATATATCAAGAGAATCGTGATAAAACCAAAAGAAGAATCTTCAATATTATTGATCATGACCTGGCGTATAAATATTAATCGTTATCTTTTATCTTTTCAATTCTTGTTCTTTTTTTATGTTCTTTTCTCAATAGTATGTATTTCTTAAGTACTCTAATAATCAGTAAATCTTTGTATCTTAGTGGCTCTATTGCCTCGCTTGGGATGAAATGCAAAAAAGATAATTAAATGTTCTGCCAATCTCTTGCTGATATTAGATTCTAAACACAATGATTATTTTTGTTATTTGCATTGACAATATTTTGATTTCACCAAATTATTGTATTACCAACACTTGATAAGAATGTCTGCTTTATTCATACGTTCAAATTGAAATCACCAGCAACAAAATTGGTCTCTTGGTCTCTTGTCCATATATAAGTTGAACTAATTAGAAAATGTTCAACTATATAAAACACGTGTTGATAATCTAATTTGGTATACAAAAATGTAAAACACTCCTTGTGAAATGGATGGAAATAAGGTTAAGATTAAGATTAGGATTAAATTGCTTAAGCAATTACATCTTAATATATTGAACCTATAGCCAATAACAGGCTAATTATCGATTAATTTTGTTAAATTCTTTATTCGACAAGTTCGATTACCGACAGAATTGATTTATTTGCTGCCCACAGAGTAGTTTTGCTATAATATTGCTAGCCACCATTATATAATCTCATCATCACAGATGACCATAAATTTTTGATTGGAATCAGATCATGACTTCATATTGGTCAGTCCATTAACTTTTCTCCTGTAAAACATTTACGCTCAAAAGATATAACATTAGATACATGCGAAGAAGCATTGTCATGCATAAATACACCCTTCTTTTTGAAGCTCTTGTTTGGGATGAACTGCCTTAAAAGGGGGGGGGGGTCAAATTAATTCATAATTGATTTTGACCAACTCAAAACAAATTTAATTTACAAAATTTTAGAATTAAATCATTTCAGACGACCAAAACAAATAACTTGCCTCCATTAATGTGAAGGGCGATACTGAGATCTCGATTGCCATATGCAGTCCAAGCCTGGCTCAAAGGCAGTGATATTAGAAATTGGCTGGATAAGGGTAAAATCAGGATCATATGAAAGCGCATAAAATTGCATTTATTAGGTGTGTATATTGCATAATATATTTGCCAATACTGGTGGGTCGTTTTATGTTTTTGACAGAGGATGTGAAGCATACATCATTTGACCGAAAGCCGTAATCGGACATCCGGTTGGACTTTGAACGTGCCTGCCCTAAATGAATATTAGTTAAATCTTCATAACAACTTGGGTCAGCTAATTTTCATAAATTCCAAATACATCAAAGTATTATAAAGAGGCTAAAGATCTCGTTATAGATTACACCAAGGGTGGAAAGGGAATGGCAAAGGTAATATTAGCCATTTCCATCCAAAAACCTTTTTGGCGTTCTTTGACAGGAGTAGCCTGTCCTGATTTATTCGAACATTATACAATCTTTGTATTAAAACAATTTTCCAGGAATTGATGGGAAATTCCTTCCTCACCTTTTATTTGAAATAATATGAAATATCAACATCTTGATTATATCCTTATTCGATTTATATCTGCTATTTACTTTAGTTTTTGCTACCCTAGGTAGTCCTCAAATTATGTGATTTCTGTTATTTTGTATTTGTTATTCTGTAGCGCCCTCCAACAATGATCAGATAAGGATGGTTTTGGCCAAGTCCCTCAGGTTTCACTCGCTCAAAGAATTTTTTGACTATTACTTTTAGAAAGCTGTGGTATACAACTGACAGTTTAGGTATTTCTGAACAAGTCTTGCATCATGCATGCCATCCATATGAAATTCTTGATCTGACGAGGATATTCAAATATTCAGGTCGATGTTTTGGTTTTGAAACAATATGCGGTGTTAGGCAAATCTACATCTGGTGCAGCCCATTCTATGTTCAATTTCATTTTCACTGACTCTAGATGTTCCAGATCACACTAGTTCTTGAAACAACTGTTTGAGGACGTTGATTTTCTATTCAAGATCATTCTTAAACCAACTATGAATACCTAAATGGGATAGTTTACATTAGACAAATATAGGTTTTGGGATTGTTTACTCATTATTATTTAAGTTTTTTTTATTTTGTTTTACGGCATATCAACCTCAATGGGTTATTTAATGCCGACAAAATATTTAGAATAGATTCGTATGAATAGAATATGTATTCTTTGGTTTAGATTGGATTGGTTTATTTTGTTTTACGGCATATCAACCATAAATGGATTATTTAATGCCGACAACATTTTTAGGATAGATTCGTATGAATAGAATATGTATTCTTTGGTTTAGATTGGATTGGTTTATTTTGTTTTACGGCATATCAATCGTAATTCGCCCTCTTAGCAAATCTTTTTTTTACCCGTGAGTTTTCCAAACCCGCCTTCCACATATTTTCAATGAATTTTAGTTGTTTTTCCCTGATTCTTACCATATTGGGTATGACGATAAACTACATCCGCGTCCTGTGTAAGACGATAAACTAGAGCCGACAGCAAGGTTTTTGATCAGAAGGTTTTGACGAGCATGGATTCACTTCATAATTGCTGGTGTTCGAAAGAACCACTCTGATCTGGGGTGGTAGCACCTGTAAGGGTCCCAGCTATGGGTACATACTTGACCCTCCAAAAGGGGGTCAAAACACTATGAAAGTAGAAAAATAGATTTTAATACCAGCAATAATTTTTTGAAAAAAATTACCAGCAATGGATCTTTAAAAAAAAAACACACACAAAACAACAATATTACCAGCAAAGCCTTTTTGAGAAAAAAATTACCGGCAATAAAAATACTGTTGGCCTTAAATAACCGATTGAGGTTGATGTGACGTAAAACAAAACAGATTCTTATATCAGCGAAATTTAGTTGCCTATAGCTGAGACAGTCCCACCTGTGCCTCTTTGAAAATGATTTTATTGGCAGCTAGCAAAATAACAGTGATCTCAAGGGACGGCATAAATACCTCCCATATAGTACCGTTTGTTAAAAGGCAAACATAGATGCTATTAAAAATTATTTCACTGTTGCTTATATGAGGGTCTATAACCTTTATAAATATAGTTTTTAAAAAAAATCCTCCAAAAGGGTCTCTATTCGTTATATACCATTGTAAACGATTTCTGAAGTTTTCCATCACCCGGATGTACAAGAGCTTCGAGGTCTTCCCAGGGGCTTGGCATATTCAGTTCATATCAGTATCGATTTTCTACCCGGGAAATTCTATAATATGCACCAATACAACACTTTGTGTATGTTATCCAGTGAGATATCAGATCGGGTCCATACTCACTCGATAATTCCTGCCAGTAAATAGTGTAAAAATTTAAAGTATATAGATAATGCAAATTCATTAATGATATCACTACATTGGAAATCAGAATGAACGTTTCTTTTGCTCAGGGAAAATAGAATACCTAAGGGCAAAACATATATCAGATAAACCTGTAAAAATACAAATGCGACAAATGAAGCAAATGTGATTTAACATAGTGTACACATACACACACACACACACACACACACACAGACACACACACACACACACACACATACACACACACACACACATATATATATATATATATATATATATATATATATATATATATAGTAAAATCTAATGAGCCAGACAAACCTACCAAGGTTTCATTTAGGCAGATCGTGACTTAGGCAGATCATCAAGATCGCATTTGTCCATTTCATTTGGCAAATGTGGCTTTTCTTTTATCTGCACTGTACAAAGAATATCTAATTTTTGAAAATTTAAATTCCGACCATCTTCTGACCCTGACGATCTGCCTAAGTGAAACCTTGGTAGGTTTGTCTGGCTCATTAGCTCGTATCGAGGTGTTTTCATTGGACCTTGAACCTGTAAGCTGTACGATTATTTTCGACAGACTTTCATGTTCCTGGCTCTATCTTTTTTTTAAATTTTTTCCCTTCGAGATTGATTTGGCTATTGTTAAATCAAGAATTCGAAGGAATTTCGACACGAGTATAGTTACCTATATATATATATATATATATATATATATATATATATATATATATATATATATATATATGTATATATATATATATATATATATATATATAATTAATTATCCATTAATCCACCGCTATTGTCTACGAGAAGGACAACTCTAAATTCAAAACCTGGGGTTGGCCGTTTGGGGACCTTATGGCAAGTAGGGCACCAAGTCTCTGTATCCGGCCCGTCAAAAAGAGTGGTCGGTTCTGCACAAAACATTCACCACTATAATCAAATCTCATGTGCTGGTGTTGGGCTGTTAGTTTCCTAGGAACTGATCTGCTTGACCGTCATATGTCGAATTCGATGTGGGGAAGAGTCGTGTATATATAATTATGTTTTTTATATATACCACACACACACACACACACACACATATATATATATATATATATATATATATATATATATATATATATATATATATATATTGAGGAAGAACACTTCAAGGGCAACTAGAGTATGTCAGAACATTTATTTAGGTAACTTGACTGGTTTCACAAGTTCTATGAAGTTAAAACTTTAACATGACATGGAGAGACAAGTGGCTATGCTATTGTTAGTCTCACATCACTTAGAATGGCTTGCCCAAAGATTTTGTATGTCATAGAACTGTGAAACCGGTAAAGTCACATTGATAAATAACCTTTGTTGTTATTCTCTGGTGTCGGGCTGTCGGTTATTAGGACACCAGAACCTGAGATTTGATTATAGTGATGAACGTTTTGGGCAGAACCAACTACACACCTTTTGAAAGATTTTATGTAGTGTTGAAAATGTTTTCATTATAATCTATTATAATATATATATATATATATATATATATATATATATATATATATATATATATATATATATATATATATATATATATAACATATCTTGGAAAATAAGGAAAAAATCATCAGTCGACAACAACCTATCAAAAACGTGCAAACTTTGCTTGGAGGAAAAAATAGATATCATCACCTTTCCAGATCAAAATAAATTATTAAATAAAAGATCCGAGATAATCTCAAAATGCAGACATGAAAACAAATTTTTACTACGTAAATTAAAATAGAAAAATAAATAAATATATAAACAAACAAAACAACAATAAAATAAGCAAAATAAATTACTCCAAACAAATTACAAAACCACACCTGTTAGAATATGCGAAATAAAATCAAAACAAAAGAACGGACGAAAGTTATAACTGTTATATAACGATAAAAAAAAATCAATAAAAGATAATATACTACGTTACTTAAAAACCGAAAGCCAAAAATATATAGTGTAACAAATAAATAACAACAAGTATAATAAATTGGTCTAAACACATCCAAATATATAAATAAACTAACAACCGATTACGATAAACTAGCCGTTTAGAAAAAACAAATAAAGATAATCAACCCAAATAGATAAATTAAAAACTGTTCCAACCAAAATAATAGTAAGAATATACCACAACATCCTACCCTAAAATTCAACAAATAGATTTAATCAATGACAAATAAACAAATATATAAAATAAAAAATAAAAATGAAAATAAATAAAAACAAGCAAAACAATTTGACCCAAATAAATAAGCAAACATCAGACTTCCGGTAAATGACCGCCATAATAGACTACCAACAATAAGCTATATAAACAAAATTTTACTACGTTAACAAAAAAACACCGATCAAAATAAAAAATAAATAAATAAATATATAAGATAAAAAAAAATTAAAAAAACAAACAAAAAACAAGCAAAATAATTTGACATAAATAAATAAACAAATAAGCGACTTCCGGTAAAAGTAACCGCCAAAATAGACTACCCATAATGCACCACTGACCCTTATATGAATAGCCGAGAAAAATAACAGCACCAGTTGCCTGACGATTGCTCTAGCATGAAACAGACTGCCGCCTCTAAGTGCTGACTTCCATGTCCACTTTTATATTTACACACGATCTATCTCTGATATTGAGCACTTTATCCCATAAATATAGCACACTTTAAGACTATATTTCTTCATATATATATATATATATATATATATATATATATATATATATATATATATATATATATATATGTGTGTGTGTCTGTGTGTGTGTGTATGTATGTATCGAATACGGTCGAAAATAGAGACCTGGTTCACTACGTGGCGCAATGTCCCCTAACGACCCTCCGCAGGTTTTGAATCCAGAGAACAGTTGGCATCTAAATCTATAAAACACGAATTCGAACATGGCACTTAGATTCCTCAATCCAATCCGCTATCCATTACTCTATCGTGCCGGCTACATATATATATATATATATATATATATATATATATATATATATATATATATATATATATATATATATATATATTTTAAAAAAAGATTCCTTCGTTACATAAGAGTTCTCATCTTTCAAAAAAGAGAGCCTAAACTCTCAATATAATTATTAAAATTAAATTGAATTAAGGTATCAAGTTCTGTTTCATCATCAAACGAAAATTTAAGAATAACCAATGTTGAAATTTACGCATCTTTATAAGCATGTTCGTTCGCAAAATTAATTACTATGGAAACGGCTGAGGCGGCCATTTTGGTTAAGTGGTCTAACAGTTAATTCTTATCCACCTTCGAAAAGAGGTCAAACCGAGGTAGGGTGGGGTATCTATTTAAAAACGGTTGATGGCATTCATGTACGCACATCGTCTGGTCAGTTACAGCAAAAGATAGATTTTGGCACCATGATATGTCGTGAAGTGTCTAGAGAATTTTGTTTTATTTTATTTTATTTATTTATCTATTTATTTTTTATCCAAATAGTTGTTCCATATATAAACGCGTCGCAATGAACTACAATATTTTTTGAGGACTTCATAAAGGGTTTTTCTATTTAATGATTGGTTTAAGCTTTTAAACCTTTTATTAAACTATGAAATTAATTTTTGTTTTTAAAGCTAATTATTTAATGCGAAAATCTGTTGATCTCGGCATAAAAACCGTTAACTCATATCTATGGTTTAATAAATTTTCATTATTTAGTAACTTAATAATATGTGGGTTTTCATGTAGGCATAAAGGGCATGGGTCATCACAGGTTTTACAAGTTCTTGTTCTATTTATTATTTTCCATTTTACTTTCGGTGTTTTATTCATTTCTTTTAAATGCCAAAAATATTTGTATGGAGATGTTTGATTTCTATTTCTAATATTATTGAAGGAACTTTTGGAGAGAACACAAAATAAACAGTAAAACATAGAAATATTAAATTTGAAATATCGGGGTGACAATTACTAGTAAAATAATGGTTATATTCTTGTAATACATCATTAGTTATGAAAAAATTTTAAACTATATTTTAAGGTAAAATATAGACAATACCGGCATAACTCCGCTAATTTTATTCTTCGTTTTAACAGACCTTTTTTGTTAGCAAACTTAATAATATACAGTTGTCCTTGTAAACACAGGGAACATACATCATGTAACGATATACAAGTTCTATTTTTTAAAAATATTTTCCCTTTTACCGTAAGAGTTTTGATAACTTCCTTTAAGTCCCAAAAATATTTAGGGAGTGTGGAAAATAGTATGAGAGGGAAATGTCTGAAAACTCTATAGAGAGGTGCAACAGAAGAAAAAAAGAACAGGAAGGACTAAAGGTGAAGGTGCGGATTAGAATTTAACAGAAAGAAGTTTTAAAGAGAGGAGTTAAATAACAGTTTAAATGAGTGAGATACAGATAAATATGAATTCTTTTTCGATGCATAATTCGCTACCGATTCGCTGACCTAAATTAAAATTAAAAAACAGACATCAGAAACGTGTGTATGCATTTGTGGTGACACTACGCTGAATAAAAAACGATATGATCTAAACTTAAAATCCAGAAGATGAGAGAGAGAGAGAGAGAGAGAGAGAGAGAGAGAGAGAGAGAGAAAGAGAGAGAGAGGAGAAAAAGATTGTAGGGGGGAACTAAAAACGAAGGGCATATCATCTACAGGTTACAAATTTAACATAAACATATAAAAATTAAGGAATATTTAATCTAGTTAGGGCCATCTATTTATATTCCAAAAAACTCATATGTAGATATATGCATAAACTACAATATATCTATATTTACTCTCACATACATACATACATATACGTGTGCATATATATATATATATATATATATATATATATATGTATATATATATATATATATATATATATATATATATATATATATATATATACACATACACTCATGCATACATATACACATACACAAATATACACACAGACATACATATATGTGCTTATAAATATATACATGAAACCTTACACACATCCATACATATACATGGATACACTCATCTAAACAAATATACAACATCTATCTATCTATCTATCTATCTATATATCTATCTATCTATCTATCTATATATATATATATATATATATATATATATATATATATATATAATACATACACACACACACACAGATATATATATATATATATATAAATATATATAAATACACATACACATACATATATTATATATATATATATATACGTAAAGATAAAATGTAAAAAAATCACACATCCATCCGTACATATAATTAACATATGAAATTAGATGGGCAGAATTAAACTAATTTGTACTTTAAAAAATGCTGAAGAAGAAAACGTGAACAATCTTAAAAAACCCACGGAGTGGTTTACTTGAATATATCTCTTAATTTACGTATATACCTAGGTATATAAAAATATCAGAAAACAATCAGATTGTCTATATCAGTTATTTACGAAAACGTTTTACCTACATACCCACATATACATATACGAACACATGAATAAAGTTTGATAACACACATTTAATGATCAAAAATATATAGAGAACCACATAAACACAGGCAATGATATATATAGATAATCATAAGAATCATTCCATTTAAATGTCATGTTCGATGTTAGTGATCCCAGATGGAACTGTTATAGGTAACAACATGTTATAAATCCGTGTTTATGTTTTACAGCGTTTTTTATGTCTCCCAGAAATGTAATATATGAAGCAACACTCTTCCTCGGAGAAAATATCAACCAGAATGTGAGAACAAAGAGAACAAATCCGACTGTTCCAATTTCCGAGGGATTATTTGCATTCCCTCGCAGGAAAGATCGTTGCAAGGGTACTGCTGAATAGGCTGCTGTCAGCCATCGTGGAACAGCAATTTCCAGAGTGTCAGTGCGGTTTCAGGTCCAACGGGAGCACAAGAGACGTGGTGTTTTTCTCCGACAGCTGAAGTAGTGTGGGGAGAAAAACAGGGGGCTGTATGTGGCTTTCATTGATCTGACGAAAAATCCGAAGAGGAATGTGGCAGATCACGGAGCGACTCGGCTTTTCACCAAATTTCCTGAACTTAATCATCCAACTGCATGAGGACCAGTGTGGCCAAGCCCTTCTCTATCACCAACGGTGTAATGCAAGGTAGCGTTCTGGCACCGACTCTCTTCCCTATCTTCTTCAGCATGATGCTCAAGCAAGCCATGAAATATCTTGATGATAAGGAAGGAGTCTACATCAGAAACCGTCTCAATGGTGGCCTGTTTAATCAACGGGGATTAAAATCCCAGACAAAGACCCTTGAACAACTTATCCGTGATCTCTACCTTGCTGACGATACTGCCCTATTTTCCCACACAGAAGTGGCTTTGCAGCGGACTACTTTTTGCTTCACAGAGGCTTCCAAGATTTGGGGGCTTGAAGTCAATTTAAAGAAGACAGATGTATTCTACCCGCCTGCGCCGCGGGATGATTATCGTCCTCCACACACCATCATTAGCACAACTGAGTTCAAGGCAGTACATACTTGAATGTGCCATCATATGGGATGTTGGGATCGACAAAGAAGTTCGACAACAGACTTTCAAGGGCGAGAATTGCTTTTTGCAGAATGTACAAACGCGTGTGCTACAACAGACACCAGAAGAAGGGCTCTAAGATCAGGTTGTATAGACCTATCGTCCTCGCCACTCTCCTATACGCGTAAGAGTCATGGGTCACCTACCGAAACCACCTGCGATTCCTCGAACAGTTCCACTAGCGCTGCCTCCGCACGATCCTTAACAGATACTGGTTTTTGAAAAGGCGAAGATCACCAGCATTGACGGCATGCTGCTGAAGTCCCAGCTCCGCTGAGCTGGACATGTTTTCAGGATGGAGAATCACGGGCTGCTTAATATTTTATTATACAGCGAGCTCTCGATTTGCTATCGTGGCAGGGGGGTACCAAAGAAGCGATTCAAAGTTCGCCTTTCTTGCCTGTCACATTAATAATTCCCAGTGTTCAATCCTGGCTGAGAACCGTGACGCCTGGCATCTCAACATCAACCATGCTATCTCCTTTGAAAATAACTGCAGGGCCGCTCTGAGAGATAAAAGTCAGAGGAGAAAGTGTTGCAATGCTATGCCATCGAGCTATATATATATATATATATATATATATATATATATATATATATATATATATATATATATATTTATAAAAGTGAACATTGAAGTCAACACTCACAGTGTTGATTTCAATATTCACTTTTATATCTATAGTGCTCAATATCAGAGATAGAGTGTATGTAAATATATATATATATATATATATATATATATATATATATATTGCTTATATTTTAGCAGCATGCTTTCATTGAGACATGTTTGAGTGAATAATGTCGACAATATTGTCTAATTACTGTCAATTGGATCCTTTATATTGGCGACACTAGGACCGCGATGTCTCAGCGCCTGAGTTCTCATCTGAATGATGCGTCCAACATTTCTAAACATTTACACATACCCGTCTACATTCACAATTCAGAAAAATTCTTGTTGAAAATACATCTTTACTTTTTCATGAAAATAATAAACATAAAATAAAAATTCGAAGATATCTATATTAAAAAATTGATACCAATCCCTAATAAAATTAATTATGTATACTACACAATTTTTAATATTTAAAAAAAAATGAATAGTTTAAAATATCAAGGTTTGTACTATTAGCTTTAATATTTATTTCTCAAAAACTCTCGACAACGACATACTTAGTTACCTCCCATGAGCTTTAGTCAAGTCAATCACAATACACAACTCAGCGTGTTTCACTTCACAAGTAAAAAAAACTTTCAGAGGAACACAGCAATATTTCTTTGAAAATGATGAACAGTACAATATTTGTCTCGAAATAAGCATCACCCTAATGAAGAGACGGTGCTATGTCGAAAGTATTCCGAGTAAAATAATATGTATCAACACGGTAATTTTCTCACTTCCTTTATTCATGACACCAAATAAGTTGAACTCACGCTCTTTGGGTCTTGTCACTGGATCTAACCAACGCCTTTGTCCCAGAGTGTCATGTGTCCTCAAGGTAGTTAAGATACCTGGTTAACTTGGAGAGGGGAATTAACAGGAGATAACTGACATCCATTAAACATGGCACGTGCAGATAGAACAGTCTACCCCAGTGAGCGAAATAAAGTGTTCAGTTCGACATTCCAAACACCAGAAGAAGGCCGAGGCGTACAACAGCCGAAACGTTGTGATAAACATGGCGACAAAGATGAGGACAATAGTCCGAATAATGTAAATAATGGGCACTTAGATCGTTTTAAGTTGCGGCCTTCTGTAGGTTATTGGAATTTCCAACGAACCCTTTATTTCATACACCAGGATAGATTGTTCTAGTTCCATGTGCCATCTCTTACAGATATCGCAGTATTAGTTATCTCCCTTTTAACACAACTTTCCATGTTTTAGTCAATAGATTCAGCCAACACTATTAATCAGTGGGAGATGGGTATAAATTTGTAAAATTTTAAACCTAATTTCTCACATTATTGTTTTACCAGAGCTCATATTATATTTGTTGTTATTGTTTTGCTCTAGCACTTGGTATTACTGGTTCCTGTGTAGTATTCATGTCTATACCTGGACCTCTTAGGAGATTTTAGAAGAATATAAAGGAGAAACGGGTTGAAAAATAATAATAATAACAAAAAAATGTACAATGAACTCTGTTAAAAAAAAGTTATTGAGGAATTTGTTTTACAAGTTCGAAACGAATGATACATTGATATCCTTAACTACGTCAATTGGAGAGTTGAGTTAAAAGCGAGATAATTGCGATAGCTGAAAGAGTCAGGGCACGTAAAACTAGGACTATCTATCTCGGTGGATTAAATAGAGGGTTCGAAGCTATAATCCAATCACCTGAAGAAGGCCAACAATCGAAACGTCGTGAAAATTTCAACAAAAATGTGAATAGTCACAACAACGTAAATATTGTAAATAGTTATATATTTTATCAGTCTATTAATATATGTCTATTTGTATATTCATATCTATCTATCTATCTATCTATCTATCTATCTATCTATCTATTAAACTCACTTTCTAGTTGTCTCTTCATATATTTATATATATATATATATATTTATCTATCTCTCTCATATATATATATGTATATCTCATATATACAATAATATATATATATATATATATATATATATATATATATATATATATATATATATATATATATAAATATATATATATGAGCCTCTGTCTTTATTACCCGTCTAAATCTAGCATTTTTATTTCAACCTTTCACTATTTTACTAAAACTATTCCTCTGTCTACGTCGACTCATTACCATCTATCTATCTATCTATCTATCTATCTATCTATCTATCTATCTATCTATCACTCTATTAAACTCACTTTCTAGTTGTCTCTTCATATATTTATATATATATTTATCTATCTCTCTCTCATATATATATATGTATATCTCATATATACAATAATATATATATATATATATATATATATATATATATATATATATATATATATATATATATATATATGAGCCTCTGTCTTTATTACCCGTCTAAATCTAGCATTTTTATTTCAAACTTTCACTATTTTACTAAAACTATTCCTCTGTCTACGTCGACTCATTACCATCTATCTATCTATCTATCTATCTATCTATCTATCGATTGATAGATCTATAGATCTATCTCAGTCTATTAAACTCGCTATGTTTTTATTCATATGTATATATGTATTCATATCTATCTTTCTCTCTATATCTATCTATCTATCTATCTATCTATCTATCTATCTATCTATCTCTCTCTCTCTATATATATATATATATATATATATATATATATATATATATATATATATAGCCTTTGGCTTTATTTGCCCATCTAAATCTCACATTCTTTATTTCTACCTCTAACTATTCTTCTAAAATTATTTCACAGTCTACATCTACAGTTTCTGAGCTCATTAGAATCTATCTATCTATCTATCTATCTATCTATCTATCTATCTATCTATCTATGTAAATAAATGTATGATTAAATTCATAATTTATTCTATCGGTATGACATAACGTTTGGACATTGAATACAGTTAACAACAATTTTATGACCCCACTCGCAAAAAAAGAAAAAAAAATTCCATATCAACGAAATAATAAAGCGATAGTTAAAACACATAATGGCACGTAATCTGCTCTCAATGACTGCTGTTGTTTTTTAGAATGGTAATTGTCAGCTGTGTTGTGCACGCTATGACAAATACCAAACCCGTAGCCATTACTGGCATCAACCAGACTGCAGTCGGGGAGAGGAAGATTTCAGTGAATAAACAAAACGAATCCTTGTCTAATTCTGAAACCATAATTTGTGAATGAAAGGAAATAGATCGGCAACAAAGTATTGTGTTTTCGAACCGGATCTATTTAATCTATACTGCGAGACGATCGTAAGAGAATTAGGAAACCTACCAGGTTCTATTATCAGCGAAATTCATATTAACCTCATTGGATACTCGGATGTCAGTGTATAAAAAGTAGAAAACAGAAAGAAAATCCATCCCAGACATTGCAGTAAACAAAACAAATTATGAACTACTTAATTAGGTGTAAGGCAGAATAGGCAACCCAAAAGGTGAGCTACACATTGGGGTCGGTAAAATCACTCATGTAGAGGTGTTTTTAATAATTTGACCGTAAGCAAGACGATAATCTGACTAAGACGCAAGGGAGGTGAATGAGAATGGGAATATTTTTGCGAGGGGACGTAAATGAATGGACAATAAATTGGCAGAGAAGGCAAGCAATGGCGAGAGACGTAGTGACTAACAAGCATCATGATAAAACTAAATTATAGAAATCAGCCAAGCAAGAAATTAAAAATGAGTCCCACAGGCGGAAAGTACGAGGAAAGAAACTGTTAGAACAAAAGTAGCAATTAGCTAGTTCAACCGTAACATGGTAAGACCTAGTTGCCAATCTATTCATGCGCTTAAATTCATCATCTGGTATATCAGCATTCTTATATATATATATATATATATATATATATATATATATATATATATATATATATATATATATATATATACTAAATGAATTACTTAATTTTAATTATCAAATCCTCCTAAACATTTCTATCATGTGTATATCATTGCTTGATCCGGCTTCTAATGCTTCAGTTTGAGCGGCTTGGTGATAGTAGTCGTGGCTCCTGGGGGCACAGTTCTATGGTTACAGAGAATTTCAGTTGAGTTCCGCCACGGAATATGAGAGCGAGCGGCGCTATATTGAGTCTGATTTGCTATCTCTTCGTCACCGAGGCCCGTTGGAATAGTTGGTATGACGTTTGCTTGATAACATGACTGTCAGGGTTTCAATTCCCGGTAGTGGATGCGCACTGCTGATGTGCCCCAAATATAGGACGAAACGGCCGTCCAGTGCTTTCTGCATTCTGTTGAGGTTTCTTTTAGCCTCAATGAATTACCTAATACATATATATATAACGGGAAGAGGATATAGTAGTTCCAACGAGAGTAAAATGTGTAAGTGCAAACGGTTTTGGTTGTAATGTCAATTTTTTAAAAAATTATTATGTTTTATTTTCTATAATTTTGCTACTCGCGTTTCTGGTCTTGCGACTTTCATCAGGCAAAGCGTGGAGATTTCCACATATTATTAAAAATAATTATTTTTTTCTTATATATGCACACATGCACACATACACCTACACACAGTAGGAGGAAGAAGAGGAGAAAAAGAAGAAAAGATGAAGAAAAATATTAATAAAAACGAAGAATTTGAGAAACTGAATTTTTAATTCTATGGCATTGTGATCAACACGGATTATCCTACATCAGTATTATCGGCGTATTACGGCCATATCATGTTGAATTACCTGTTATCATACAATTACGGAAGTTAAGCAACGTCAAGTAAGATCCGTAACTGGATGACTGACAGTTTGGGAATGGCAGGTGCTGTAAGCATGCATGTGTGGGTGGTGTAATGGATAACGGCTTTGAATTGGAAATTGGAGCCGCGATTTCTAATACCAGTCGAGTTCGATGCATTCACGTAGCCGCAAATACGCTTGGGAAAGATAGGTGTCCTCTCTTCTCCCATTTCCGCTATGTGTAAATTAGTAACAATTGCATTCGTAAATCATTATTATCATAAAAAATTTTTACAATCCAAAAACATCTCCAGGCTTTAAATAACCAGCCAAAGGTTGATAAGCCGTAAAACACGAATCCATCAATCAAAACAATCAGTCTTCTCGAGGTTTTACGGTTTTAAGAATTGTTTTCCTCGTTCTAGGAGGGTTACACGCCTTTGAAAAGAAGCCAACACACACCGGGCAAAGACGTAACACGTACCGAGATCTAAAAAAAATGTCAATATGAAGAGATGAAACACTAATGGACCCAGCGTGAGACCGTATAAATGTCGGACAGCAGTGATATTTCCCTCTCTGCGTCTATAACTGACATCTGTCAGCTGCGAAAGGTTTTCTGAGCAATTAAATACGCCAATCCGTGGAGAGGAGAAAGGGAAGGTGAAGAGGAAGATTTAAGCCGTAAGACGGATATGGTGTTGACCGGAAACCAGCAAGAATTGCTGATGGGAAAATGTCCACATTTACTTTAACGGTAAATGACTTCATGGTGCTGAAACCTGTCATAGTGTGTCGGGTACATTCTGTTTGGTTAACTTTTTCGCCTCGGTTTCTTTTTTAAACTTGTAGCCATGTCTACATACCTTGTTATTGCTTCTCTTTCTTTAGTTCTTTTTTATTTTATTCGTTTCTTTGTTTTTCATTTTCTACGATGAATTCTTTCTTATTTCCTTTCTTTTTCTATCGTTCTTTTTCATTTTCTTTGTTTCATTCTTTTTATTTCGTTATTTTTTTCATTTTCGTTGTTTTTTTTCTTTTATTTTTCTTTATTCATCTCTCGTCTTTTTTTTTTCTTTCTAACTGTTTTGTTCTTTTTCATTTCCTTCGATTATTTCTTTCCTCTTTTGTTTCATTTTATTTCGATATTTTTCATGTTCGTCGATTTCTCTTTCTTTATTTTATTTCGTTTCTTTTTTCATTGTCGTTGTTTGTTTGTTCCTTTCTTCGTTTTTCATTCATTATTCAAACATTCGTTCCTTCTTTCTGTACTTGTTTATTTTTCTTTTCATTCAAATATACACTTGACTTCAATTATATCTTACCACCTATCTTCTTGAATGTTTTGTCCGTTTATCTTTTTAATAATTATCTTTTTTATTTCCACGTATCCGTCATATTCTTTCTTTCTTTCTTTCTTTCTTTCTTTCTTTCTTTCTTTCTTTCTTTCTTTCTTTACAAATCAAATATGTTAATTCATTTCACTTTGAATAATTTATCCATTCCTCCTTCTATTATTGCCGTTCGTTCTTATTTCCAAACGTGTTCTTTCTTTCTTTCTTTCTTTCTTTCTTTCTTTTTTCTCATCATTTAATTCTATTCTTACTTTTATTATATCTTACCAACTTTCTCCCTGAATGTCTTCTCCATCTATGTTTTTATTGATCGTCTTTACTTTTTCATTCCCACGCTTTCTGCCAAATTCTTTCTTTCTTTCTTTCTTTCTTTCTTTCTTTCTTTCTTTCTTTCTTTCTTTCTTTCTTTCTTGCTTTCTTGCTTTCATTCTTTACAGATCAAATATGTTAATTCATTTCATTTTAAATAACATATCCTTTCCTCTTTCTATTGATTGGATTTCGCTCTTTCTCTATTTGTTTCACCATCATACCTGTTGTTTCGTTTTTACTTTTCTCCCGATGTCACCATCTCCGTCTCTTTCTCTGTCTCTCTAAACTATACCAAATATCAAGTTTTTATCACTGAGAATTTAGTGACATCAAATCTCCAGCAATCTTCATCACCTTACACGGATGTCACAAAATTTCGTCGTGGTTTAATCAATAAATAAATAAAACTGATATAATGTTGTTTTTTTTTTAAATTATAAATTCCATGAATATCTCATCATACATTTCGTGAGGTGGTAACACTAGTCATGGTCGAAAGTCATGGGCAAATAATGAACTCCCAGACAAACAAAAGCAAAACACTGATAATATAAAAATATAGTTTTATAGTAAAAATACCAGCAATATAATTGTATATATATATAAAAATTGCCAACAAAACTTATTTACCGTCAATGCATATTTAAAGCCAAATGAAAAACAATATATTTTTATCTATAGTTAAAAGTCATAAAATTGTTTTCAAGTTATTTGGATTTCGGCATTAAATAACCTATAGAGGTGTTGATCTGTCGCTGAACAAATTCAACCAACCAACAAACCAACAGTAGAAACAACCATTTTAGACAAAACAAAAACCATCATGTTATACCATTTTACTATTAATAAGCAAAATTGGGTTATCTTTGGATATGTACGGATGGTATAATGTTTGGCGTCTCGGAATAAACAATCGGAAATCTGAGTTCAAATTCTAACAGAGTTCGTTATATTATCTTTCTCTAAAATAACACTATGAAAGGTATGAACCTATCGCATTCACTCCCAGCTATGGGTTATATAGTGGCACTTGCATCTTTAAAATTATCGTTATTCTAAAAAAAAGACTGTTTCAATATCCCCATCCCAGATAGATATTTTTTTTTACCATCCAGAATCTGTTAAGCATGAAATAACACAAAATGAATTGATATAACGCAAAAAAGAAAAAGAAATCAGTGTATCTGTTATCTTTAAATAAATATATTTTTTATTATTTACTTTGCTGGTACTGTTATATGTACGATCTGTACGTTTTGTGTTTTCCTGGGTTAATATTTGCGGGTCAACTAGTCGAACCGCATCTCACTGTTCCAGATTGAAGTTTTCTTTTTGTTTCCAAAGGTAGCAGCATTATAAATCCATAAACATATCGAGAGACAGATCTGAAGAAATATGAATGAAAAATAGCCACTACTAGAGATCACATATTTCTGAACTTCCATTTATATTTAGTCTCTGAAACTGATTCGTGTTTGTATCACATTTCTAGGCCTCATGAATTTAAACGTCCTACGAGGCTGGCATCCCGTTCCCACCCCTTCACCGTTGAAACTGTTAGATGTAGACGTCTCTTCTACTCCAATAGCTTCATGTCTCGCACTTCTCGCCTGTGGAACTCCCTTCCTTATACCTGTTTCCCTGACAAATACAATCTCCAACTATTTAAGTGTAACGTCAATCGACATCTCCAGTTGCCTTGATATATCCACTTCCCTTCTCCACATACTTTCACCTTTCATTCCTATCTGCTGTCGCTCCAAATCTTCTGTAACCCACTTGCCTTGATCGATCCACTATCTTTCTCCACATCCTCCTCTTTACCACTCCTATCTGCTCTTCCTTCAAACCTTCTGTAACCCCTTGCGTGCTAGTGGCTTCCAGCCTTGCTTGCGGTGATAAGCTTAAAAAAAAGAAAAAAAAAGAAAAGGTAAACTAATAAGATACAGCAAAGTGTGAGAAAAGATTTTAAACATTGTTAGGTGTTTAAAATTTCCTCGGATCTAATTAGTTATTTGATTTGATGTCCTTTATGACTCTTTGATATTTCGGCCGGGTGATAACGGTAATATTTCGGCCGGATGATTGTCATATTTCGGCTGGGTGATGATGCTCAGCTCCTGTCCCTTAGAGACACAACTCCTTCCTCAGCACATGGCCAATCCAGGAAGCACTGCCACCGACGTACACCCATTGATGTCATTTATTCCCAATCGTGTAATGAGAAGCAGAAATAATCGTGGAAATTGTTCTCTGTATGCTAACAACACAAAGGTCTACTTAACGTGCTGCTTTGTATATTTTTCTTAGTACCCTGCCAGGAATTGGTACACACAGCATCCCAGTATATCGTGGTGTTTGTGGGTGTCATTCGTAGCTGTTTTTTATGCAAGAGTACAATATCAGGGCGATTTCTCTCCAGACGCTTGTCAATCAATTTATCAATTTATTTCTCTTAGTTGCTCATTCTCGGCCACTGGCAGAGGTGAATGCTTGAACCATTTCCGTGCGCACTCGAGGTCCAACTTTCTGGATAACCCCTAATATATAATGACGGTTACATTGTTATGGCGTTCTTCGTACTCTTTTTCTGCTGTTGTTAATAATATTGTTATTTGAAAGAACGGTTTGCAAAGAAGTGATACTGGGATATAAATACACAAAGACAAATATAGCTATAACAACTTATTGAATAAGTGTATACAAGGTTTATGTATGACAGCCTAAAGTGTTCGAAATGTTTAAATGTTTTCATAAAAGCAGTTCATAAACATGCAGGAAGGGCATAATTATAAATACTTTCAGTTGGGTTCACGGCGACTCATTACCGCCGACTCAACGACACGCAGACCAAGAAGTTTCTTCGTCGATTTATAAAAACAAATAAAAGTAATTTCTTAAGGGTCATTTTTGAAACCGCTTTTCGTTGATGCTTTTACTTTATGCATCTTCGTGTGCGGACTGATAATAAATTATGGTAGCATTTCCACGATACTTTCTACTTTTTCTTTAGCTTTTGGAAAGGACCCATTGCTATTCTAACGCGTCTTCGGATTTTGTTGACCTATTTTTCGTCATCTATTCAAAAATATTTTCCCGATATTTGAACTTCTGTAATTTTTTTTATTTTGATATATACAATTAGTATCTCCAATACATAGCTTGCATCTCGGGCGGTTTCTTTAATGGCAGCCATATAGTCTGCCTTCTATCAATTGATGTTTACACAGTTCTTCCCGCTTTCCTTTAATAGCTTGTCTAGGATGTCCTGTATATTTTTTTCCATGAGTTTGTCATCAACACGGCTTCATCTGCGTTTCTTAAGTTGTTAAGACTGTATCCACCAAGAATAAATCCCGTGGGATTTACAGTTCCTTTATACTTTCTTTAACTTTTGGAAAGCAAATTTCGCTTATCTAAAATGTGTTTGAATTTTGGTATCATATTTTTTGTCATCCGTTACAAAAATCTTCCAGATCTTTAAACGTCTATACTTGATGGATTTAGACATTTTTATGACTGATATAAATTCTGTCTTCTTAGACTTGATGGTTAGTAATTTCCCGTTGATTTCTTTTACAAACTTGTCTAGATGTTTTTGCAGATTTTTTCTGTGTCTGTCAGCGATACGGTATCATCTACATATCTCATATTTATAATATTAAGTGCAAAGGGTTTTCTACTGGATAAAAAGGGGAGTTTTCTAAGTCATACATAGAATCTGATGCCTAAAATTTGTAACGGCAAATAACACGATGAATGGTTTCGCCAAACCAAATTCTAACGCTGGTGTTTAATAAATCAGTCACATAGCACCGAGATCTGTGGAAAAGACAAAAAAACACATATCGATATCAGCGAATGCTATGGGTTAAACTTAATATGAGTGAAAAATCTCCAGACCCCCCCTTCTCATTACGTGTCCCAGAAACTTCAGCTGCCTCTCCCTGATGTTAAGTATAAGACATCTCCTTGTTTTCATCCTCTCCAAGACATCATCAATGCTCACAAGCTCGGTTCATGATATCCTCAGTATCCTTCTGTAGAACTCCGTCGCCTCGAGCCTATTCTTCATCTTTGAGGAGACCGTCTAACATTCACTGCCGTAAAGGAGGATACATGTCATGTAACAGATCAATACTCTTTTTTTGTTACCAAGGAAATCTTACTGTCTCCCAGTACTCTGCCCATCTCTTGGAATGCGTCCTTGACCATTCCAATATGTCTACAAAGTGTTGCACTTAGCGTCTTCTATCAAAACATTTCCCAGGTATTTAAAATTCCGCACATGCTTGATTTTAATGTCCTCGATTCGCAAATCACATTTGCGGCACATCTTTTTACTGATAACCATGCATTCTGTCTTCTGGCAGTTTATGCTTAGTCCCTTCTTCTCGCTCTCCTTCGCCACCTTCTGCAAGAGCTTTTGTAATTTCTTTTCTTTGTCTTCCATCTCTACTGTGTCATTTGTGTATCTTATATTGATATGGTTATGGCCACCAATGTTGAATACCGGTAGGATTTACAATTCTTTCAGAAGTGTCTCGATGGTTAGCTTGAATAGGTCTGGTAAGATGATGCATCATTGCCTTACGACCCTTTCTATTTTTGTATATTTGCTGTACTCGTTCCTTATGCCCATGCATTACCACTGCTCTGATTCTGGTGAATACATTTACAAAATGCCCAGCCCAGTGATTGAACGCGCAATTATTATAACAAAAAACTCTCGAGCCAGCGCGTTAATCCACTATACACAGCACCGGCGGCGTGAAAAAAGATGTGATAAGAACAACAAACATGAGGAACAAAAATTGCATGTAAAAAATAGAAATAAAGTAAATTCGCCATCACAGAAATTCAGCGACAAAAATAAAAATACGTATTTATAAGTCAACCATTCTTTCATAATTTGAATATTGCTGCCTTATATAATTCAGAGCGCTTGCGAATGTTGCACAATCTCATCGCAGATGGAGAACACTTGACAATCTCCTCGCAGATGGTGAATGCTGAACAATCTCTTCGAAGATGGAGAATGCTGGACAATCTCTCCGCAGATGGAGAATCCTGGAAAATCTCCTCGCAGATGGAGAATAATGGACAATCTTTCGCAGATGGAGAACGCTGGACAATCTGATTGCAGATGGAGAAGAGGTGACAATCTCCTCGCAGATGGAGAATGCTGGACAATCTCCTCGCAGATGGAGAATGCTGGACATCTCCTCGCAGTTGGTCAATATCTTCCCAGATGGAGAATACTGGACAATCTCTTCGAAGAAGGAGAACGCTGGACAATCACCTCGTAGATTGAGAATGCTGGTCAATATCTTCTCAGATGGAGAATACTGGACAATCTCCTCGAAGAAGGAGAACGCTGGACAATCTCCTCGAAGATGGAGAATGCTGGACAATCTTCTCGCACATGGAGAATGCTGGGCAATCTCCTCGCAGATGGGGAATGCTGGGCAATCTCCTCGCAAATGCAGAACGCAGAACAATCTCATCGCAGATGAAGAATGCTGGACAATCTACACGCAGATGGAGAACGCAGAACAATCTCCCTGCCGAATGAGAATGCTGGACAATCTCTTCGCAGGTGGAGAACACTTGACAATCTCCTCGCAGATGGAGAATGCTGGACAATCTCCTCGCAGATTGAGAATGCTGGTCAATATCATATCAGATGGAGAATACTGGACAATCTCCTCGCAGATGGAGAACACTGGACGATCTCCTCGAAGAAGGAGAACCCTGGACAATCACCCTGCCGAATGAGAATGCTGGACAATCTCTTCGCATGTGGAGAACACTTGACAATCTCCTCGCAGATGAAGAATGCTGGACAATCTCCTCGCAGATTCAGAATACTGGTCAATATCTTATCAGATGGAGAATACTGGACAATCTCCTCGCAGATGGAGAACACTGGACGATCTCCTCGACGAAGAAGAACCCTGGACAATCACCCTGCCGAATGAGAATGCTGGACAATCTCTTCGCAGATGGAGAACACTTGACAATCTCTTCGCAGATGGAGAATGCTGGACAATCTCCTCGCAGATGGAGAACGCTGGGAAATCTCTTCATAGATGGAAAATGCTGAAGAAGCTCCTCGAAGATGGAAAATGCTGGACAATGTAAATATGATTCAACAGAAGGATGTTGAGAATACCATGGACCGAACATATGAACAACGACAAAGTTTTAAATTACATTGAAACAAAGAAGACTCTCATACTTGACATCATAATACTTACCTGGCACAAATCATGTAGGGCAATCATCTCTGATTCTCATGTCTATCTACGCGTAGAGTGCATGTCAGTTGTTATTCATTCTATGGACGGAGACGTAGATGTGAAAAATACTGATGTCCCCGGGAACAGTTTCCCCTGGGCGCATCCAATTATTGTATCAGAGAGGTGGGGAACGTTATTAATACTGATGCTAGTGCAACATATGACTTCAGAGGTTGGGCAATTATTACCCATGGCCAGGGTGTACGCGCTCGAGTGGCCCCACGTTATACCCGACCTTGTTTCACATAACGTCGCCATAGGGTGACGGGTAAATGTAACATTTACTATGTAACATCAGAAAGAGACCGTTGAAATGTTTGGGATACATAATGAGGTAAGTAAAGTTAGAAAATTTGATACAGGCTGGACAGGTTGAGAGCAAGTTGGAAAGCGGTAAAAAACGCAAAATCTTACGAGCGAGCCTGAGTAAATGGAACGTGGAACAATATTTAGGAGAGATAAAAAAAGAGGAAAATTATTAAGAGCTGCAAAAGCCCGGAAGTAGTGAAGAGCCTTGATCCTCAAAGTCCTTGAGAAACACGTTATAATAATAATAATAATAATAATAATAATAATAATAATAATAATAATAATGATGAAAATAAGAACAAAAAAGAAAGAAAGAAATGAAAATAGAAAGAAAGAAAGAAAGAAAGAAAGAAAGAAAGAAAGAAAGAAAATAATATCCGAAGCCTTGGAGAGCCATTTTTTAGATGCAAGTTTTGCTAAGACATCTTAACAGTAAGTATAAAGTTTTTAAAAAAATATTTTGCAGCCAGTAAAAGAATTAGAGAATAATATATATATTTAGTTTTTCGGTGTCACTTTTAATCGTTCAGATGAAAAAAACGGGTATTCTGAAGAGATAAAAATTAGCAAAGTAAAAAAAAAATATATATTTCTGCTGAAGACTTTAATCATAACAAGTGAGATGGCTTTTCTGTTTACCACGTCTTTCTGTCTTAAGTGTTTATCTGTCATATCGTTGATTTGGCAAAGGAAAGGCCAACTCACCCCGACTCTTTCTCGTTGCCAACGTATTTGCTACTTGTCTACCTACGTACCTACCTACCTGTGGTTTTATCTCCATTAATCTCCGTCTGGCCGTTGCATCGTTTGCGAGCCTTTTAAACTTACTTTAAAACAACAGGGTGTTTACATCGGAAGGAGGTGTCTGTCGAGAAGACGTCGAAGGTTGATTTGAAAGCTTGTCGAAATCAATCGACACAAACTTAAGAGTAGCTAGGCTTATGTACGTACGTTAGGGTATTTGTAAAATATTTTATTCGGGGTTCTAGCAGAAATACCACATACGTATAGCTCCCAGAAATACCTACATCAGTATTGGCGATGGTGTCTAAATCGTTACCATTTTGTGGGAAGTATTTCTGCGAGGTAAATGTTTCTACCCCATCTTTTACAATACACTAAGAAGTATTTTAAAAACTGACATATAGTAAGAAAATGAGTATCTACCGACAGCGAGGTTCGAGCGTGACACTCTGGACTTACGACTATATGTTTTCCACGAGGTGTATAAATAGCGATGTCAGTCTACTGAGTGTAGTGATTATTGAATAACACTTGAGTGGAACTATTCAGTCGAATTAGTGTGAATTATTGTGCGTTTATGTTTTGGGATTTGATTTAAGATTTACCGGACGTTAAGCCGAGTTGCGCTCCTAACAAGGTATTCACTGAAATGGTTAATTACGTTTGGTTGATTTTTACTTGTTTTTTTCCTGTTAAGTACTTATTTTCGGTTGTAATTAAATACTGTTTTTATCTTGAGTTATAATTAATTACTAAAGGCCACCGTACGTGACAAAAAATTTACAATCTATGTTTTTATTAACTTAAATCTGTATTTACCTGCAGCTTAATACCATAATTTGTCAAATATTTAAGTAAATGCTCTGTTTATAATAAACCGTATTCATAATATTTGCTGGCCAGAATGTCCGAGAAGTTTTCATAGAAAATATTTATCTTTCGAGAGGAATCGAACGGGTATACGGAACTGTCATTTAGCCTGACGTGCCTTAATCGATTGAGCCACGGAGGATCGTTCGGTTAGCAAGGTCAATTTTACTACTTTTAAACTACAATCTTCCATTAATCTCTAACGAACATTCATATCTATTCAAAGCGTATCCAAATGTAAACAAATGACGTCACGCCTCCTCTTCCTTTCCCCTCCTCCTACTCTTTTCTTTTGACAATAGGAAAACTATTATTTGCCGACGCGTTTCGTCCACTGCGAAAACGGAATAAATTTCTTCGAAACAAAGTAAATATTAACAAACAAAATGTCTTTAGTAACTAGAATAATTTAGAAAACACTATTATATTCATATTGTCAACTGAAAATTAAGTCAAGTACTTTTACGTGTAGAAATATTGGTTTTATTGTTAAGTTGACGTATTCAACCATTTTCTTTTGATTTCTTGATATACTTGTACGTTGGCTTGGGAGAGTAATAATTCTTTTAGGAAAGGTAATATTGGGAAAAAGCTGGGCGTAGATTAATTTTTAGATAATATTCATTGTCGGCACTCTTTAGGGTTTTCCTTCTGAGTAAGTTATTTTAATTTTTATGAGTGTAGCACTTTTTAAATCAATATTGTGGTTGAATTTATTTCTATGTATGACTAGTGCATTAGTTAAGTTGTTTTTTCTGACGTCTCTTTTTTTGCTCATAGCGCTTTTTTAAAATTCTCTGCTTGTTTGTCCAATATATTGGGAGGAACAGTTTAGTAATATATTTTAGATTAGCCTACTTCAGAAATTCTATTGGTTATGCTTTATACACATTGCCGTTTTCTACAGGTTTTTCATATATATATATATATATATATATATATATATATATATATATATATATATATATATATATATATATATATATAGTTTATTCAAACCTTATAACATAAATATGTTCTAAAATCGCTACAAAATAGCCATTTTGTTTCAAAACTTCTGGTGTCTTATCAAATGATGGTGTTGAAGGTAGAATAAAGAGATTTAAAAGGTTAAAATCGACCAAACACATCTCGATACAGGAAACGCTGTTACATAAGATGCAATGGCCAATCAAAACAAGTATATGAAAATTCAAAAAACCGCGACAACGAACATTGTTTATAATTATAAATACCTTAATGTTAGGATTAGACTAAAATGAAAATCGTTCTATCTAATCAATATTAAATTTTACGATAAAATTGAAAATTAAAAATTAACAAGTTTAAATTTAATCTGTATCAAGTTTAAAATATTATAAAATTATTTAAAGAAGAAACCGATGAAAAAATACAGATATTTTATTATTCATTTTGTTTTAATTTAAAGGCCAAAAACTCAGAATAAACGTTATATATATATATATATATATATATATATAAAGGTTAATGGCCCGATTTGAAAGAACTCAATACACGTGTGAAAAAAATTTATAAAAATAGAGCTTTTAAGTTTAAACATTAGGAGATCAGTTGAATCCGCTACAGTGGTTTCCACCTCACAGTATCCTCAGGCAATTTTTATCAAATGACTTCGCAATACTTTACTTTGAAGAAAACTCATGAACTATATTTTACTTAAATAATAAACAAATAAATGCACAACTTTGGGTGCCAGATAAGAGGATTTCTACTACATAAATTCGAATTCTATCCCGGATTTTAGCTAACCATTACAACATGAAACTGTTCATATTTATTGCTATATTGTATAAAAATCAAAAACTATGCTCTTGACTCACACGAACAATTACTTATGTTTCAAAAATAGAAAACTCAGTTTATCAATAATAATTTTTACAGACACTTATTGATCTCAAAATTTATGAGACAAAAGGAAATAAATAAATATATATTTTAATGAAGAGACGAATTATGTTTCGGAAATATTGATTTACGATATACGATCCTTTTAGCGAGAATGTCATTAACGTGAATCTAAGCATTTGGCATTAATTTTACTCATGGTGGACTTACTTGTTTTTGTATGTCTGCTTTCAGATTTTATATAAAGAAGGCCACAATCGTTTTAAATTGTGAATACAAACGAACGGTGACTTAATGAAAGTGGTGATCACAAACGCGCATGCATACACAACTACGAACGCAAATGATTAATGAATTCTGTCTGTCTCTCTTCGTCCGAGCTTTCAACAACTTCAAAATATTTTCACGATTTTTCCGGATGTGTTAATTGATTTTAGCTTCGAAATAGAAAATAAATGGATCAATGATTTCGAATATTCTCTCATTTTCTTTATGTCTTCAAAGTTGTTATTATTTTCTTCTTGTCATATTTTTTCTCTCCCAGTCTAAATTATATAGTCTGTCTTGAGATGGATCTGTAACGAAGCAAACAGACAATATTTTACACACACACACACAGAATAACACACGCACACAACACATTCAACATACACACATACATTGTACACGCGCGCGCACACACACACACATATATATATACACACTTATACATGTGTATATATGGATGCATATATGTAGATATGTGTATATAGATATATGTTTTTATATATATATATATATATATATATATATCGAGAGAGAGAGGTGAATATATATATATATATATATATATATATATATATATATATATATATATATATATATCGAGAGAGAGAGAGGAATATATATATATATATATATATATATATATATATGTATGTATGTAAAAAGTAGACCAAAAGTCTGGGAGTGGGCTTAGGATTACGGAGAATCGCCTAAAATGTAAAGAATTGCGTGCTTTTTTCCAAAGCTAAAACTTTTAAAATACTTCGGGCCATAGGGACATTTCCTTCCTGAAATGTTTTATCATATACAGTTGCGGCCAAAATGTTCAGAACGGCATTGTTTTCGTCAGAAATGTAGGTATAAGATATTATCTAAGTTGTTTTAGATTCTATAATTTTCACAGACATTAAATACGATATTATTTGTTATTGTCTGAGATTTCGGTGTAATTTGAGAGGATAATACAAAAGTTATGGATGATTTAGTGATTTAATGCAAAACCCATGCCGGCCAAAATGATCAGAACGGTTGAAAAAATAACAAAATAATAAAAAATGACAGAGAATACTTGCATTATTTAATAATTATTGTGAAGCCCTTTAGCTTCAATCAGATTTTGACATCTACGACTGCATGAGGAAATTAAATTTTCAATTTCTTGCTGGGTGATCTTATTCCATTCTTCCTGAAGGGCATTCCATAATTGCTCGGTTGTTTTAGGATTTCTGGCTTTCGTACGTTCTCCTAGAATATTCCACACATTTTCAATAGGATTGAGATCTGGTCTTTGAGCAGGCCAATCCATAACACTAACCTTTTCAGCCTTGAGAAAGTTCACGACAACCTTAGCCTTGTGACATATGGAATTGTCCTGCATGAATATGGGTGGTCGCTTAGTTGAATTTCTCAGCACAGGCAAGACATTTTATAGTTGTTTATAAACTCATGCATTTACCTTTCCATGTAATCGCACCAAAGGGCCCACACCATCTCCAGATATCATCCCCCAAACCATGACACTACCTTTCATCGAATTTAACACTAGTCTTAAGGCATTTAGGCGACAATTTCACCTACTTTTCGGCGAACGTACCTTTTCCCATCTGACCCAAATAACATAAACTTAGATTCATCAATGAAATGCTCCATTTGCCCTTTTTCTTGAGACCACAACACATGTTCGGTTGCAAAGGTAAGACGACACTTTTTATTCTTGGAGCTGATCAGTGGCTTCACTGCAGGTGCTCTTGCTTGTAGGACATGTTCATCTAAACAACGAGATACAGTTTTTTGAGATAAAGTTTTCTTCAGTACAATGCTCATTTCACGAGAAACAGCAGCAGCAGTTTTAAATTTGTCCCATTTTAACCAACTTTGCCATAGCACGATCTTCTCTCTTGGTCGTTTTTCTTGGCCTACCTGTAGACTTTCTTGCGTCACACGAACCAAAATCACCGTAGAACTTAAGAATACAGTGAACATCACTTTTTGACTTGTTAACAATCTTTGCAATAGACCCAATACTTAAATTATCCTTCTTTCGAAGCTTAATAATCTGCTGACGAATTGGTAACGGAGTAAGTGGCATTATATTAACAAAGTACACTGCAGATATTCTTACTAATGTTTAGTAAACGAACCGTCACATAAACAAATAAAAAAAAATTAGAGTTCGCCGGTAAAATATACTAAAACACGGAGTAAAGCCACCGTTCTTATCATTTTGGCCGCCATGGGTTTTGCAGTAAATCACTAAATCATCTATAACGTTTGTATTATCCTCTAAAATTACACCGAAATCTCAGGCAATAACAAATAATATCGTATTTATTGTCTGTGAAAATTATAGAATATAAAACAACTTTGATAAAAAATTATACCTACTTTTCTGACGAAAACAATGCCGTTCTGAACATTCTGACCGCAACTGTATTTAATAATAATAATAATAATAATAATAATAATAATAATAATAATAATAATAATAATAATAATACTTTTCCCCGTACTCGAAAATCCACAAAAGATAATATAGGAGCAGACATAACATATATGGGGAGATTTGGTAAGAACTGAAATATGACCCTATCTCAGCCAAAATATGGTTGCCCATGTCCGCCGGGACATCATGGGAAATAAAAGTCTCTCAAATGTAGTAATAGATAAAATAAAACTAAATATAAAACAAAGTACAATAACCCATTACTCAAACAAAAATGAGGTAAGAGTAGAAATAAATAATACGAAAGAGAATACGCAAAAACTAAAATAAATATGATACGAAATAATAATCGGAAGAATCTAGCTGCAACGTAAACAATTGCACTGATTCAGATTATGTCTCCGATGAAAATGGATCAAACGACATTATGGCAGCATTCCTTGAAAACAATAGTAGTGAAATCACTGATGCGAGAAGCCACATAATTCAAATTCTCAGCAGAGTAACTCGCTCACAAATGTGTGAACGAAACCGGCTCACAAAAATCCATATGGCAAAGTTTCATAAACCTGCTGTGTAGTCACATAACACAGAACTGTAAAACACGAGGGAAATAAATAATATGCGATGTCTTTGGCAGCTACTAGAAAACTTATTGTCACAAAAAAGAAAAAGTCAAACAACAGACGAAATGTGCCAGCTTGGAAGGTTAAATTAAAGGGAAAATTTACGGAAACAGTTGCGAATAATCGTTACTAGATGAGATTCAATGAATGTCAAATATTTCAATTCTCAAAAGCAGTAAGATGAAGCAGAAATATAAAATTAAGTTACGAAATGGAATTTTACCATTCAAGGAAATAATTAAATAGTAACTGCAATTAAAGGCACAGAGAACAAGAAAATATGAAACGCGTTGATTGCTATATCTACAAAATAAGATATTCCAAAAGGAGATCAAAAACAATTACAGGAAATCGGAAAAGAATTTGCAGAAGTCAAAAACCCCGATCTATGGAAGAAGTGCGAAGATTTTGGGAGAATACTTGAGCCAGCCCACATAAATATAATTCCAATGCAAAGTGGATCAAACGAGACAAAAAAAAGAATGAATGATAAACCTGTACAAGAATGGAAAAATGTAACCAGGAATAACGATAGGCAAGTTTTAAAAGAATCCACAAAATGGAAATTCCAAAGAAATGTCAATTTATCTAATTTTTGGCTCTGTCATCTGTCATCAATCTATATAATACTTTGTAACATTTCATCACTGGTAATTATTAATCACAATGTTATTCCACAATGAATCACTATAGGTATTAAATATCTCCAATGAAAAACGGGTAAAACAGGCGATCCCAAAAATTATAATCCAGTAACATATCTGTTCACCAGATATAAATTGATATGGGATATCCTGACAAATTGTACTTCCCGTGGAACGAAAATTATGTCAGTGAGGTTCATATGTTTGCAAAGATGAAAAACAAATAATCGTAGGAAATTGCAGAGCGTGTATAGATTACCGTAAAATCTTTGATAGTTTCCTACACACTAGGATCCTAAAGGCTTTGGAAAGGTACAAAGTTTCTTCGGTTATAGTAAATCTCCTTAAATATAGCATGTAACTGTCGAAA
>OZ038502.1:16457393-16487393 GCA_964036315.1 Acanthosepion esculentum
CTAAGCAAAGTATTACGAAAAAGAAAACATTCTTTATGAATAAATTAACTGATTTCTGTTTCTTCAAATCTCAACAAATATACGCACACACACAGAGAGACATGTGTGTGTGTCTAATGTCAGGGGAATGTGATATATTGGCACAAGATAGTCTAGATTAATGGTGGTTGAAGATAAAATAGAAAACAACGATCTGTGATGGGTTTCATCCTTTGATGTTTTGCTTCAGACAAAATAATGCTTATAGAAGGTCTGCCAGGATTTATTACTGGCGGCCATAATCTTAACAACATAAGATATGCAGATGACAATGTTGACAGCAGACACAGAAACGAAAGGACAAGGACACCTACAGAAAGTAGAGAGCGAAAGGGAACGACATAGACTAAACAAATGAAAGTAGACAGATTGCATGGTTGTTAGTAAAATGAACTGCTCTGCATACAAAATCTAAACTGGAAATAACAAAATCAAAGATGTACAGAAATTTAAATCTCTTGAAAGTGAACGGAAAGAGCAGCATTATAGAAGGATAACTTCTAAAAATTAAAAAAAAATGTATTGGGTTGGTGCATAATTATCAGGCGTTATTGTTATTAACCCTAGAACACTAACCATCAATTAAAGTTCAACCACTACTAACCATGGGTATATCATACCTGATTTGGAAAATATTAAAAGAAATATTAAATATAAATATTTATTTCAAATATTTTACATGCAGGCACGTCAAACTTTGTACTTTGTACTTTAACATTAATAGAAACTGAAAAACATAATTTAGGTAGGAAAATCAGGTACTAAAATATTGTAATTAAAAAAAGGAAAGATTGCGCTGGGTGCTATATACCCATGTTTAGTTTTTCATGGTAAAATATTGTTTAAAAATAGATTATATTTATGCACCAACCCAATATTAAGTAACAGTTAAACTTCGGTAGAAAGAAAGAAATGAATATTGAGATATTATTAAAAACCAGTCGTCTGATATAACAGTGAATGCTGACCAATCGCTTCAAAGCTAACCAATTGACTTAAAGTAACAGAAATATGGTTCTACAATAGTATGGTGAAAATACAATGGATCGAACTTATGAAGAGAAAGACAGTTTCAGACAAAATGGAAACCAAAAAAGACACTTATAATTAACATGCGGGAAATGTTGTTGATATTACTGTTAAATTATTTTGTGTATTAGTGAGCAAACACAAATGACTTGACTCACTTTCCCCAATTTTAAGGTTAACCAATCAGGAGGCGTAAAATATTCAATCCGTCTTGTATAATGGCGGCCAAATTAATTACTCTCTCCGAATGTCCAATGCCAACCTGTCAGAACCAAAGATGACCAGAACAGAAGAAAGAATTACGCTCTGCTACTTTATTGAGATATCCACTGCTAACCTGAACTAGGCTTCCTTACTGTCTCCGAAGTATTCACTGCAAATCTCTGGATTCTATAATCAAAGACTACCGTCATCATGAACAACAATTACTAGGGAACAGAATGAGGAAAGATGACTTGGGGAAATGTGATACTCACAGGAAATTTTGAAGGTAAAAGGGACAGAGATAAGTAGCGGAGAAATTACCTAACAAGAACGTCTAAATGGTTGGCAGGACAAGTAGAGATAACACAAACATAATCTTTATTGAAATCTACAAAAGATAGAAAAAATGATGCATAATTATGATTGTCCACGCCCTAAATGGATACGGCAGATGAAAAAAACAAGAAACTCCATTGTTGCGAAGAGATTTTGCCAAAGCATCGCAAAATTCACGCCAATATATCTTTTAAATACTAAACAGTAAATTTGTTCAATACAATAGCCATTGTCTTCAAATACGGCCTCCAGACGACTTCGGAATCTCTTGCAATGCTTCTGGACGACTTCCCTGTTCAAGTTGGTGAAAGCTATCATAACCGTGGCCTTCAGTTTATGTTTGATGTTATTAGGAACTTTTTGGTCACTAGCCCAAGGCATAAAATCAAAGGTGTTGCAGTCTGACGAATTAGGGTGGCCAGATGTATGGTTTGATGCGGTTACAGAAATTGTCTGGCGGCCAGAGACTGAGTTCTCCTGCTTTTGTGTCATGGTGCAGCGTCCAGTTGCCCGACATAGGGCCATATTGCAGCCACCCTCTTCAGCCGGAGCAGCAGTAGCTCCTCAAGTCACTTAATCTAGGCTACCATCAACAAATTCGGGAGTTCTTTTCTTATCAGAACAATCAGAGTGAATTTTCCGAGCTCTCGTACCTTCGTAATCACCATTAGACTCATCCAACTCTTTCTGAATCCTCTGCACTGTCCTCAGATTGACACCCAAACATTCTGAAATTATCGTATCGGAGCTTGTGGCGCGACTACTAAGCAGAACAGCATGTCATTTCCGAATTTCGGATGGAATAAATTGTGTCGTGCTGCAATGTACAATGGACAAAATAAATAAAAAAACAAAGCGTAGTGAGAACGGTGCAGAGAATTCAGAGAGTGTTGAATGAGTCTAATGGAGATTATGTTAATGTGATTCCTAATACCTATACCGATAGGATTTAAAACACGGTAGTTTCATTACCTGTAGTTAGTATACCACCACCAGCATCTTCTAGACAGTTGCATACAGAAGCAAACATAAATCCGACCAACATTTACCGATAGACGCGCGTCTAAACAAGACAACCTTTTACCTAGAGAATCAAGTATGAACACGACAGTGTTTTACATATAGAATTACATAAAGCGTGCGATGGTTAAATTGCCGTCATTTTATATTTTTAATTTCGAAATTAAAAATGAAAAAGACCGTGGCAAATATTAAATGGAATATAACGAGGGTGATCCTGACAGATGTTTTATTTTGTAAAAATTGACGCCTCTCTGAGAAGACTCTCTCTGATATGAGTGCAGTATTCTGTTTTTGTAAAGATAGACCATGACAGGAGATGTCAGTTGATTTCAGGGGCATTACAAATGTAAAAGTATTTGAATGACGATCAAGACAGTACTATATATCATGCATTTATTTTGTATATTAATATCGTCTGCGAATAAACAACGTTTATTACATATAAATAAATATATGATGTTCAAAAAACACAGGCACAATTCGTTTAACAATGTGAAGCTATATGATCTTCCATTTCGGCGTACTGAATGCGAAACACAGTGAAGTTTTAATATGTTACACATTAAGTCTCCATCGTCTTAGTGTCTGGCTCCCACAAACGAATTAAACACACAAAAACAGATATATGCTTTTAAGCTCATCTGTAAAACTCATGCAGATTGACATTTAAGCTATTTTACAATTTAACATCTGCTCTTAAAAGATACGTTTATTAATTTTTTCATTTTACCAATTATTTACATAGGAGGGGGGAATCCGCCATTTTGTCTGTTTCCAGTTCAGATAAAAAAAGAAAATCTAAAATAAGTTTGTCTCAAATTTTCCATTTTCAACGTTGTTGAATAATTGCTTTACTTATTTTTCTCCAAAATATGTCAAAGGTTACAATGATTTTAATCCCATCTGGGATTTAAATCAGTCAGGAAATAAAAAAAAGCTGTAAATAACTAAACACTCGCCCAAAATATTCCTTCAGCCAGTCGTGGATTCGTGGGAATTCCCCTAACACACACGCGCGCACACACACACACACACACACACACACACACACACACACACACACACACGCACACGCGCGCGCGCACGCACACACACACGCACACGCGCGCGCGCACACACACACACACGCACACGCGCGCGCACACACACACACACACGCACACAGACAGAGAAACAGAGGCGCACTATCACACACACGCACTCTTACACACGCACGCGCGAAATCATACAAACAAATCAGCGCACACGCACACATATACACTCATATACACACGCGCGCAAACACACATGCACACGCATTCATACACACACACACACGTACGTGCGCACACACGCACACACTCATACACACACGCGCATTCATACACACGTAAGCACGCACACACGTACACACACACAAATTCGAAACTCATATTTTGCTGCTTTTCTGAGACAAACTTTTACGTGCACTGTTTCACAATCATCAGGCAGTTTAAACGAGCGTATACTCAATTATTTCTCTCTCTCCCTCTCCTTCTCCTTCTCTTTATATATATATATATACATACATACATATATATATATATATGTGTGTGTGTGTGTGTGTGTGTGTGTGTGTGTGTGCGTGTGTGTGTGTGCGTGTGTGTGTGTGTGATATAATTTATTGATATGCAAGTTGAAATGTTAAAAAATTGAAAGGGAATGGTCAAAAGCAAAGCTAACGTCATTCAAAATATAAAATACATAAATTTTATCGCAAACTAAAATAATTTAAATGAAAAAAATAAAAATTATTTACAAAAATCAGTTACTAACTTTAGTTTATTAGGCATTGATTTTTGTCAGGTCGTGATCTTCAGAGCTTGCCTGAATTCAGCTAACATGATGAATATTTTTGAGCCTAAATAAATATTCCAAATATCATTTTTTTGTGGCAGGTCCGCTGGATTAACAGAGCATAACATGGCGAAAGTGCGAATTCTCCTCCTCCATAGTTAAGGTATTTGCTTGTGGAGAACACTTCAATATTCAACAAAATCTCACTCGCGAACCCAACGATGTAAGGTTTCAGTGGAGGACACACTAGAAATCGGCGCCAAACACAAACGCCTATGTCAATGTGTGACCATGTTATATTAACAATTAAATTCGGGCAAAACACTTGCAATGATCTGACGCATCAATAATTCTGCAGCTTCTGATCAATACCGAATTGATTCATCATCTCTTATCACTGGGCCTTTTTTTCTGACAAGCAATATGGCCTTCGTTTCTCCAGGTCAATTGCTGATGTACTAACGATAATTGTGGAAAGATTGTATCAGGCTCTGGATATAAAACGGTGAAAATCGAGGTTTTAGCTTTGGGCATCTTGAAAGGCCTTTGACGTGGTTTGGGATACATGTCTTCACCCTAAGCTTAAAGTTACGGTATCGCCGGTCACACTTTTCTTTTGATTCAGTCTTTTCTGTCAAATCGTGAAATAACACGTTTAGATCCCTTCGTACTGACGCGTGTTCCCGCCATGGCTTTATTCTACGCTGCTTAATCACCTTCCCGAGGAAATCAACTCTCTCATACGCTGACGACAGAACAACTTACTTCTAGTATGGTTAATCAGACTGGCTAGGTCAAAACGGCAGCCGGTGTTCAAAACGACCTCAAGTCCGTCGTTAGATGGGGCAAAAATATGTTTGTTAATTTTAACACTGTGAAAACAAAATGTATCTCCATTAATCATCTGAGAGACTGCTATCACCGTTTCATCAATGCTAACCTCCAAAAAAGTAACTAATTGCGCCTTCTTTGGCTAACGATCTCAGCTGAAATGAACTGGAAAATCTATATTGAATCCATTGCTAGGTCAGCTTCTAAGAAAGTTCGTTCATTGTGTCTCTTCAGAATCTATCATATCTATATGACTACCATTCGTACATGCTTAGTATATTGATGCTACATATGGTCCGGTGTCCCTACTATACACCTTGAGCCCCTTGATAAAATACAAGGAAGAATCCGTAACATTATTAGTCCTAATCTAGCAGCTCGGCTTCAGTAACATTCCCAGCGCCGTAAAATGTGCCTGTGTTTCTTTTTATATCAATATTACATGGTAAGTTTTCGGAATAGTTTTTAGAATATTGTAACTTTTTTGAATTTAAGCGCAGCACTCGACTGGCGTAGAATTCTCATCAGTTTAAAGTTGAGCTAGCTAGATCTAACCGTAAATTCTACGCTAACAGTTTCTTCTCTCGCAATTCTCGATTGTGGAACTCTCTACCGGCTCTATGCTTTCATACCAACTTTGTTCTATAAAATTTTAAACGAAATGTCAATTGCTATCTACGATTGATTATTTTCCCTCTTTCCGTTCATGATTAATGCTTGTTTTTTCCTAATTCTTCCCCCCGCTGAACCTTGTGTTTTTGTCACTTTACCGTGCTTTATGCACTGATACCGCTTAAATTAGAAAGGCTAAATGATAAAAATAATAATCTTCATAACTGTTATGGGACCTTACCTTTAACGACAGAGTGAAATCTTCCTGACACTATCAATACTGCGCCTCTCAAGACGAGAGGGACGAGACGGAATCGAGTCGAACCAATAGTAGTTCACTCCAAATCAGACTGACAGTCATACTAACACCTTCAACATCTTGTATTATTATTCTGTGTAATATATCTTTGTTATTTCTACTCTTGCGTTCGTGTTGTTTTTCCTTGGACCTAACCTTCGACCATAACACTATGAAAATGCATTGGAAAGTGATTATACTATGTGTTATGAGTCCTTACCTATAACTACAGAATGAACTCTTCCTAACACTATGTATACCACGCCTCTCAAGAGAGAGGGACGAATCGAGTCGAGCCGATAGTAGTTCACTCCAAATCAGACTGACAGTCATACTAACACCTTCAACATCTTGTATTATTATTCCGTGTAATATATCTTCGTTATTTCTACTCTTGTGTTCGTGTTGTTCTTCCTTGGTCCTAACCTGGACCATAAAGGTTAGGAAGACAAATTTCGTGAGACGATTTTAGACTAAACGATCAACCACGCTTCGTCGAAATTCCGACGTCGATAAAGTCGCTCTGCTTGCCACCGTGAAGAATAAGCAAAATAGGTTGACGGAAGAGATTGCTAAAAGTGTAAAATCCTATATCTCAACAGCTTTTCGCCATTTAAAGCGGCTTGGGTTCAAGGAAAACGGCCGACTTTGGTAAATCGGAAAGATGATCATTTTCAACCACGACAACCCAAGACGACATGCTGAAAAACAGTCCTTGTAAAAGCTTAAAATTTGAAATGTGAAAACACCCTTCACCCACCGTATTCTCTTACCTTAGCTCCCTCTAAATTCCATTAGTTCCAACACATATCTAAATGACAACAAAATTGACTCTGTACAGTGAGACGAAAACTACCATACAACCTTCTTCCGACAAAAAAAGTTTCTATGAAAATGGCATCAACAAAGTTTCTGAGAAAATGACATCATTAGCCCCTATCTTTGTTATTTCTACTCTTGTGTTCGTGTTGCTTTTCCTTGGCCCTAACCTTGGACTATAACAATAACAAATCCCTATTTTTTAACATAATGGATATAACTAAAAAAATATCGATCCACTATAATGAAAATATCAATTTTAAATTCAATTACATGTTTGTCAATAGAAGTAGTTTTCCATACAGGGATCACTTTGAAGGGGGGGCAGATTTTAAGCGCCTCTGTTGTAAATATTCGAAACATTTAGGATCACTTAAAAATAAACAGTAATAAATCTTTCACAAAAGAAAGTTTGTTTCATTCGGTGAATAAAGTTGAATGTCTGAGAAAGACGACAGGTGAGAAATCACATTCTTCTAAATCCAAAAAACAAACTTTCAACCTACACAATCTTCACTATACTTAAAAGCTTTAAATTATTTGAAAGATCTGACTTGCAAATCTAATTGTCTTTACTTTTCACATGTTTCTGTGTAAATGCGTCATGCATACAGAAATATTCCGTTTCACCGATATTCACGTACGCGTATGAACAAACAAATGCCTATAAAAGCTAATGGGGATTGTAATATCAATCATTACCATATAGGTAAACATACGGCATTAATTGATCAAGCGGCTAGAACTATCGTCGGTGTTAATTCATAAAATATTTCTGTTAAACTACAGAGTTATTAAAAAAGAATGAACCGATTTCATTACGCTATATTTTAATAAGGAAAAGCAATAGAAAACTCCAGCGAAGTCACAAGTATTTACTCACAATTAACTTTTATTTTCTGTCTTACCATTGTTCAATGTGTCCAACACTTGCATCACTGGCAACATAAATGCGATAAGAGAATTCCTCTCAGATGCATATCAGCATACGATCCACTGAGTTGGTCCTTGTCGCTATTCAATGTTTAAGTCCATTGAGGGAAGTGGGTAACGGTGGAACATAAACACCATCTTGTACGTATCCCCAGAAAACAAGATCACACACTGTGAAGTCTGGGGATATCATAGGCCAAGCACAGTGAGCAAGGTCTTGGTAAGTGCCTGAAGGAAGCGCAGTCTGTAAGGTTTCAAATGTAGACGTTTTCTTCGCACAAGCCAGTGAGTGGATTGAGAGATCGCATGCTCACGGCTAGCTCGATTTGTGTTCTTCCGTGGACTCAAACGAAGCACGGATTCTTGCCACTTGTTCCTCCGAAACTCATAGTAGTCCTGAACTTTCTCCTTTGCACAAGCACCAACTGTCTTGAAATTGCTTAAACCGCCCGAGAGGTCTGGTATTGAGATGTAGAATATAACGTCAATCAGTTAACTGACAGTTTTATTTATATTATTAACCCTACGCATATATATATATATATATATATATATATATATATATATATATATATATATATATATATATATATATATATATATATATGTATGTATGTATGTATGTATGTGTGTGTATGTGTGTGTGATCGAGCGGCGCTATATCGAATCTAATTCGCTAATTCTTAGTCGCTGTGGCCTGTTTGTACAATTGGTATGTCGTTTGCCTTGAAATTAACTGTCCGGGTTTCAATTTGCGGTAGTGGATCCGCGCTGCTAATGAGTCCCAAATATAGGACGAAACGGCCGTCTAGTGCCCTCTGCATTCCGTTGAGGTTTCTACAAGACTCGATGAATTACTTAATTTATTTATATGCATATTCTTTTTGGGACTATTTTAAAGTAAAACGATGTAAAAACAGGCGAATGATAATTGTCTGTTTGTGATCTCATAAATATTTAAGCACGTTATTATTGTATACTCAGTCATCCTCCTCGTAGTTATGTTAGTAATATCTCTCCAACAAATAAATAATTTTACATGAGAAAACCATTTCAACATCTAAATCCTATTTAACCATCTGCACTTTTCTCAGGTTTGCTTTTGAAACATCCAATCGTCTTCTTTCGACAAGTCTTTTCCAATAGTTAGCGGTTTTCGCCATCTTAACTAAACAGACCCGCCACCTCCTTTTCCGCGTCTTTTCGAAAATCGATCAAAGCTAAGAAACGGTGCCTCTCTTCGTAAATCCAACAAGAGGACGAACAGTGTGAGCGTTAAATATTTTGACAAGTGCTGTCTTGTGATGCTTTTTCTGCGATGTTGTTCTCACCGCACGTGTTATTTTCATAAGGAGGTTAATGGTTCTTTCAAGTGGTGCTGCTTCCTGGCAATTCCACATTCCCTCGGATCCACCCCCGCCTTAAAAACGACATTAATTCTACCTTCCTAATAATATTTATCTGAGATATCGAACTGGGCGTTTTTCACCAGATTTCTTGAGAAAACATGGAGAGAACGATGAACATTGTCGAGTGATCAGTGGAAGCTGTACACCGTTTGAATGGCTAAATGTTTGACATTGATTCAAACGATCTACGAAAAAAAAACAGATATGAAGAGATATTTTATCGTAGATGTAAATCCATACAATTTCCACAGCAATAAAATTGTTTTAATAAATATTAGCATTTACACAGCGTGACAAAAAATAAATTGTAAGTTTTCTATATTTTTTCAACTGAATTAGGACCATTTTGCACTGTTGAATCCAAAAATGAAATCCATTTTTCTCAATCAGGTCAGGTTTTTTTGCTAATTTGATTTCGAAAAATCCGAACTTCTGACTAAATTGATTATATTTTTGTGACATTATCCGTTGATTTTCGTTAATAAAGGAGAAAGAAAGTTTTTAGGAAAAATCATTTTCTAACAGAATGTATTAATTAAATGTTATAAACTTCAGTTTCTGTAAATTGAATAAAAGACATTGATAACGGTAAGTACATATAAATTGAACGTTACGTCGTCATTATGCAAAATTCAGGGCATGAGCTTCTGTTTCTTCGAACCCCGTGAATCCTTAGCAGCAGGGATGTCTTTCTTCAGAGTCAAACAGTATTCAGCCATCATCACTGAATCCCAGCGTCCATGATACTTGGTCTCGTTCTCTTATATCCTGGTAGAATCTTTCTCCATGGTCATCATTGATTGATCCCAGATTCTCAGGAAACATGCATTTTGATTCTCATGTTGCATCCAAAGTTTCTGAAAGCAGTCAGCATATTGCTGACAAGTCCGGCATAGTTCCTGGCCTTGTCGTTACCATGAAAATTTCACACGACCAGAATAAATGCTTTCCATGCTTCCAGTTCCACTTCATTCTTTGATTTTTCAAACTCAGGATCTCTGATGAACTGAGAGATTTGATGACCATCAAAGATTCCAGGTTTCCACTTCACCATGGTTAATATTGGAAAATCATGGCACAAATAAATGAAGAAGACACCATCATTGTCCTTTGGTGAACTGTTTAATCAAGCCGAGTTTTGATGTGCGGTATGGAGAGCATCATGTCTAGAAGATTGTTGACGACGTTTCTGATGTGCAAGGCACCAGTTCCTCACTCACAGGCCAGTCCTTCTTTGTGTACTGATGAGCAGTGTCCCTACTATCCCACATGCACAGACAGCATCGGTACTTGGTGAAGCCAGACTGTTGTCCCATGAAAAAACTCACCATCAAATAAGACACTTCTGCTGATCATAAAAATGTATCTCTAGAACATACTTCACCGCTTCATACTTCTCCTTCAGTTTAGTCGAGTCAGCAAGGGATACGGAGGCACATTGACTGCCGTTGTGAAGCAGAACATATTTCAGCGATCGCTCGCTTCTGTCAATCAACAGTCTCCAATCTTTGAGTTCATACTGTGGCTGTCCAAGCTTGTGCAGAAACAGAAATATCTGTACAGTACACCAATCCTTCTCTTCGAAGAAAAAAACGGAGCTCTTGATATCTGTTTTGGTAAAGAGAGGAGGTTCTTTTCCTTCAATCTCGATGCCAATAGCTCGGTATATGACTTTTCCAGACTGAGATCGCAAACTATCTAATTTATCTCCTTTTGGGAAAAGGGATGGGAAGCATCATCGTTGAGAACCACTTCTTCTTCATCTTTATCTTCTAGAACACTTGAGGAAACGTCGTCAATCATGTCAGGAAGTTGTCCAAAGACAGATACTGGAATGTCATCAGAGTGTGCTACAGGACGGAGTGCTGATTCAAGATCAGGACACTTGAGGCTGCTTAGGTTCTTTCTGTTGAAACCTGTCACGTCAATAGCTCATAATCAGCAGTCAATGATATGGTTTGTCGGCTCCTTCAAAACCATAGCAATTCCAAACTTTAGACAACTACTCTTGCCTTTGGTCAATTGACGCAGTTACTCGGAGCATGATTTGCATACTATGGCGCCCAAGTTTTATCCTGGTCACCAAGTTTAATACCAAAATAAGAATGTTAAGCGCGCTTTATGAAACTAGTGACTTGATTCCTGTTAGGTAAAATGGCCTATTCACCGCAGATGAAGCAGAATACGTCAGGTTTATTTTCGCAAGATCTTTTAGTCAAAGCTATTTCATTCACCTTTAATAAAAAAAGATCTCTTAAGTTGGCACATGCAAACTCTTCAGAATTCGATTAATCCAAGAAATATAAAAGAATTTTGCATCATATGACGTGAAAATACCCGTACATGTAAACAAAAACCTAAAAATAAAAAAAAAATATGTAGCTTAGTTCAGATCGTTGACCTGATTGAAAAAAACAAAACAAAGAAAAAGAGAAAAAAACGGTGTGATTTTGGGATTCAGCACATTAAAAATATCTTAAATCAGCAAAATAAATTAAACAATGAATTTGCTGTTGACCAGTGTGATCAATATCTTTTTTTTTAATATTTGTTCACCCAATAAAGTACTTAAGCATCTATGCTGATGACAATAATATACTCATGTCTTAATAAAAATCTGAACGGTTCGAAAAGATTAAAACTGGCTGCTGATCTCAAGACCAATCTACAATCAATTGTTAAATGGAGCAAGAGAGGCTTGTTAATTTTAACATTAAATAATACGATGCATCAGCGCTGAAAATCTTTTAATGATTCACTCATGAATTATCCGCAAAGGCCTACTTAACGAAAAAATATATTAATTAACGGTAAATTTCAAGTAAATATTGATGCATGTTTAACTGTGATTGCTACCGATACAAATATACGAACTCATTTAATATTTGTGTATTTGAGCAGGAAACGTTTATTCATACATGTTTCATTGAAAAAAATGTTCAAAAGTTTTTGGTTCCAAGTTCTTTCGGATAAAATATTAACCATATACAATGATTCTATTTTGTTATAGTATATCTGGCTACTCGTATTTGAGGACACCCGTCTACAATGTCAGCTATCCAATCCCTATTTCAGACGCTTATTCAGTCGCATCTGTGTTTATTCAACACGCACAGAGCCGACCTGTGGTTTATACTGCAACTATGCTGAGACAGACCTTAGTTAGAGTTTCTGGGAAAGAGCGTGTTATCTAGCGTGATCAACAATTTGAACAAGGGCAGCACGCTGAAGCCCTCGGCTATGATAACATGTAACTTCGTGCTAGCACAGATATCGAGAGGCCCAATTTCATTTACAGGGCTTGGATCAACCTGTGGTATGGTTTCCAGGCATTTTACAAAGGTGCAGCATGCTGGGATCAACCTCTCCTGTCCGATAAGTTCGGGATGTTACCTTTCTGACAAATTGACCATGGTGAAATTCGAACCCGAGTCTCATGGTGAGAATGCGAACGTTCTACCTACTTGGCTCGCATGCTATAATAAATGGTTTGTATGTGCTGATGAGGACGACATGCAAATGGCAAAATATAGATATCTTCTTAATTTTCGTATATATTTTGATGGTATGTTTTCCTGTTGGTTTTTCTATTATTTTAAAATAAAGGGTTCAATCATTTTGAAATGCTTTCTTCAGTAGAAAGTAGATAATTTAAAATAAAGGGTTCAATCATTTTGAAATGCTTTCTTCAGTAGAAAGTAGATAATTTAAAATAAAGGGTTCAATCATTTTGAAATGCTTTCTTCAGTAGGAAGTAGATAATTTAAAATAAAGGGTTCAATCATTTTGAAATGCTTTTTTCAGTAGGAAATAGATAATTTAAAATAAAGGGTTCAATCATTTTGAAATGCTTTTTTCAGTAGGAAATAGATAATTTAAAATCAAGGGTTCAATCATTTTGAAATGCTTTCTTCAGTAGGAAGTAGATAATTTAAAATAAAGGGTTCAATCATTTTGAAATGCTTTTTTCAGTAGGAAATAGATAATTTAAAATAAAGGGTTCAATCATTTTGAAATGCTTTTTTCAGTAGGAAATAGATAATTTAAAATAAAGGGTTCAATCATTTTGAAATGTTTTTTTCAGTAGGAAATAGATAATTTAAAATAAAGGGTTCAATCATTTTGAAATGCTTTCTTCAGTAGGAAGTAGATAATTTAAAATAAAGGGTTCAATCATTTTGAAATGCTTTTTTCAGTAGGAAATAGATCATTTAAAATAAAGGGTTCAATCATTTTGAAATGCTTTTTTCAGTAGGAAGTAGATATCACCTTCTTTTCCCGCCGAGTACTTTTCATGTTGCAATTGGTACAATTAAATATACCCGTATTGAGCTCTAGTCCGAGATATGTTGTGTTAGTCGGCTTAACATACAGGTGGCGGTGTTTATAACAGAAGTATTTGCGTTTGCTTTTATCAAGAACGCAGTTACGTTCGTTGGTAAGTTGATTCGTTTTTCACCCATTGTGGCTATTTAAAACCAGAATATATATTTAGATTGTCAGAATTGTTTTTGAGACAATAACAATTTAGTGAAACAAGACTTGTTAACTGACCCAGAGCTGGTGGAAGAAGAGGTCGATTCAAGCCTTTCTCAGGGGCATTTGCACGTCAGTGGATATAACCAAACCAATGAGAATTTGAACTCGGTTCTCCGGTTAACAATTCTTAGTCATTATCCATTAAAACGCCTGCACACCCAAGACTACAGCACCAGATATCCTCAAGTGGTCACCCATCGAGGTACTAATCTTTTATTAACTTCGGTGATCGTACTGGAACCGGTATTTTTATGTGATGTGTTTGCAACCTTTCAGTTACGTTACGGGATGCTAAATCATGAATAATTTTGCTCTGGTATATTTTTAATTTTGTCAATGTCGTGTTTTTACTTATGATAATAAGTTTATTTTTTTTTTAAATTCATTGTAAATAATTAGTTTGATATTTCAATCTAGTTCAACAGGAGCGCTATATATTTTATAGAATATTACTTGAAACAAATTCATCCTGGTTGTAATTTTTCGGCAGCTTGATACGATAAAATACATTGATAATTACTGCTATTAAATCTGCCAACTCATTTATGGATTCAGAGTCTCCATGTTTGATTTGATTTGGTTTCTTTTACGGCATAACAACCTCAATGGTTTATTTAATTCCGACAAGAATTTTCCTGCTGGTAATACTTTTTTTTAATAATAATGATTAAGTGATACAAGTCTTGTTAACATACCCATATATGATGGAAGAAGAGGTCGATTCAAACCTTTCTCAAGAGTATTTGCACGTCAGTGGATATAACGAAACCAACGTGTATTGGAACTCGGTTCCCCGGTTAACAACTCTTAGTTCTTAACCATTAAAGCACCGGCACACACAAGATTACAGCACCAGATATTCCCAAGTGGTTACACATCGAGGTACTAATCAGGGGCGACGTTGCTTAACTTCCGTGATTGTACTAGAACCGGTGTTTTTATGTGATGTCGTTACGTAACGGGATTATAAATCATGAATAATTTTGCAGTCGTATAATTTTAATTTTGTCAATGATGTGTTTTTAGTTATGGTAATAATTTTAGATTTTTATTCAAATTCATAGTAAATAACTAGTTTGATTATTCTATCTAGTTGTGTTAGAATTTTCGTGTACCATTATGTTCTAGTGAGCAAACCCAAATGACTTGACTCACTTTATAGTTCCCCAGAACAAGGTTAACCAATCAGGAGACGTGAAATATTCAATTCGTCGTCTATAAAGGCGACCATTTTGATTACTCTCTCTGAATATCCAGTGGCAACCTGTCAGGCCAAAGAACAGAAGGAGGATCTACGCCAGGGGTGGGCAAAATTTTAGTACAAGGGCCGCATTCTAAACATTTATAGTTTTACTGGGCCGCATAGTATATATAAACCAAAATAATTGATATTTAAAATTGGCAAAATAAAGGGCTTTTAAACGAAAAATATAGTTTTAAGAGATAACATTTTAAAGCGGGCCGCACGAGATCGTTTGGCGGGCCGCATGTGGCCCGCGGCCCGTAGTTTGCCCACCCCTGATCTACGCTCTGCTACTTTATCGGGATATCTACTGCTAACCTGAACTACGCTTCCCTACTGTCCTCGAAATATTCAATGCCAACCTCTGCATTCTATACTCAAAGACCACCGTCATCATGAACAAGTTCAACAGGAGCGGCGTATATTTTACATAATTTTAGCTGAAACAAAATCATCCTGTTTGTAATTTCTGTGCAGCTAGATATGATAAAATACATTGACATTACTGCTATTCAATCTGCTAACACATTTATGGTTTCAGCGTCTCAATATTTGATATGTTTTGTCTTTTTACGGTATATCAACCTGAATGGTTTATTTAATGCCGACAAGATTTTTATTGCTGGTAATATTTTTTTACAAGAATATATTGCTGCTATTAAAACCTATTTTTACACTTTCATCGTGCTTTGACCCTAGTTTGGGGGATTAATTATTTACCCATTGCTGGGATCATAACAAGGTATACTATCCCCGGTCTGGATGGGCATGGGAACACCAGCAAATAAAAGGTGGTTCCACGCTCCTCAAAACCTCCTGACCACAGGCCTTGCTGTCGGACGTAGTTTATAGTCTTAGGCAAGGATGGTTCGTATGGCATGTGGCTTCCTTTCTTAAATTGCCAAATTATTACGTGCTGTCAGATTTTTGTGATAAACGAAATGGCTCATTTGCTTCGTGGCTGACAACGTCTGTGTTAAGATGTTTCGGGATTGGTTCTCTAGTGAGAAATATGTAACATGAACGTACAGGCCGTGGAAGAAAAGTTTTAACTAATAACCAGACATACAGATTATTGCAAATATATCGTATATTTGAAATATCATATATTTGATAGTGTCAGCTTGTGGAATCTTCCACGACTGCCAGTTTACCCTCCGCTGGGAAATGCACTCTTCCTGTTACGATTTTACCAACATCATGCTTACATAGAAAATATTAATAAGCATTCATTGGTTGATCACCTTCAATCCAGCTTACTGATTGGTCAGTTTCGACCAATCAGATCAACCCCACGCGACAAATCTATTTAGGCGCCAACTCGGCTTCGAGCCTCCCACGTGATACAACGAATTTATAAAATAAAACAACACGTGTGATTCTCGCCATCTCTTTCGTTGCGTTCGTCTTTAGTCACTCGTCCGTCTCAACACTGCTACCAAAATGTGACTCTAAAAGAACTCCCGTCTTGATTAATGCAGTCAGACGTAAAAGAACTGTACATCAATTCATGCAAGTACAATCTTCTAAACTACATTTTAATAATCAACTTATTCGTTATGAGCTCAGGTACAAATATTACCTAGTCTAAGAGACACATCTCTGTCTAACCTTTCAGTTCATATGCATGTACATCAAATATTTAATAAATTCAATTGTTATGTTTCGAATCATTATTTTTGTGTTTTATTAACTGTTGTGGATGGAAGATTATGAACACGCACAATTCTAAGCCTTCTGATCATTCAAAACTTCTGATATCTCTTAACATCTTCACAGAAGCGCAACAAGCTGATAGTCAAAAGTACCGCAGAAAAGCTTTGCTTGGTTTGGATGCCTTTACATTGGTCAGTGAATAAACTAATCAACGACCAGGAAGAAGACACAATTTCCTGTGACAAAAATAGTGTTCCTTCCTCCAAAGTTTTTCAGTGAGAATTCTCGCTTCGTAGGGATAGGTGATTTCAAATCTACCCAGATTGGATTATTTCTCTCACTCACGCACTGACAAGCTGTCAGGTATATTTCCCTAGTAAGGACATTGAAAGCAGCCAATCCAGACGATATACATTGTGCTGTTTAACAATACGAACAAATATTTACTCCTAGTGAGAGGAGAATTGATTTAATTCTCAGTAAGAGGGAAGAGATAGTTCGACCTTGATATACTGACATGTAAAACAACTAAAGAACCGAAACAGCCGAATCGCCCCACTCGTAAACAGCGAGAGTGATTGTCAACCATCCATTCGGGCCACATGACTCGTCACGGCATCAGATATGGTTAAGTTACAGTAATTTACAATTTTACGTCGGACTGAAAAGAAATATTATGAAACCTAAAAAAATATTATGGCCAACATCTGTATAAGAATCTGCAACATTAACTAGACTTACATACAAAATAATATCAGCAAACGTTGTATAATCTGATATTAAAATATGCACCAAAACTGATATCACTCAATTGAAAAATAGAATATTTAACATCGGGCCTTGGATCTATTACTTGGATTAAGTTTTTGAGCAGGACGAAGCATTGACACTTGTCAGGTGTTTGTAGACCATCTCCCCCATTTAACGAGTTCACGTTAACGAATTAATCAATACCAATGGAACTCGGCATATTTTACATCTATCAGGTCAGCCATATGGTATACTACATTCAAAACATTATTGAGACAACTGAATTCGATTTCCCTGGATTCAGATCAAAATTTCCGGTATTTTCTTTTCAACCCAGACGCATAACAATGAAAGCGTTATCTGTACACCGGAGATTTAATTCCTTAGAAGTACCTCCCCGCAAACAACAAATCGAACCGAGTTAAAATTCAATCCAAGATTGCTGCGTTACCTAACGGTCTGAAGCCATTGGGAAAAGAAAGAATTAACTTGTCTCAGCTACGGCTGATAGTTAGGGTAGACTGGGAACTCTAACCTTGTGTGTCAACTAGATTAGACAAAGGAAAACTCTGTATTTAAAGCCATGGAGAAAGTTATCGGAAATCGATCCATCAGCATGGTAACTTCCAGTGCAGTTACTCGTTGGGTCTTCTCTGGCCGAGTATTTCTCCTGATAGGAAGCGGAAAGATTATATTTAACCAAGTGTTAGGGCTTCTGCTAAGGAAATTGGTTTACTGTTTTCTGCTAGACAATTTTTCTCGCCTGAATCTATCTTACATATCTATAAGTCTTCCATTCGTCTATTGCTCAGATATTGCTGTCATATGTAGCCTGGTGCTCCTGTCATATGTTTAGAGATTCTTGATAAAATCCAAAGATTCTGCAATGTTAGTGGTCCTGACTTGGCATCTCGGATTTAGTATATTTCTCACCGCTGTAACATAGCTTCCCTGTGCCTTTTCTATAAACACTTTCATGGAAATTGTTCTGAGAAACTTTCCTCTATGGTACCAAGATATTCGGAATTTTAACACTGTACTAGATTAGCAGCTATCTCTCATCATTCTACAGTTAAATTAGGTAGATTTAACTGTAAGTTATTTGCTAACAATTTATTTACTAGTACCTAGGAAACTGCTTTCATTTAACTACCACAGAAAACCATCCCTGCCTCCTATCAGAATGGCTGAAACCCAACTCCGCGATACCTGTTTGGTCACACGTTTTCCTCTGAACTGAATTGGAACAACTACATTGAATCAATAGCTTTTTCTGCCGCAAGGAAAGTTGGATCTCAGTGTCGGGCCACAAGGTTTTTCTCACATGAGTCCATCCTTCATGTCTACAAATCAACCATTTGTCTTTGCATTGAATTCTGCTGCAACATATGGTCTGGTGCTCACACTGTTCATCACGTGATCTTCGACAAAATCCAGAGACGTATATTCAGTGTGATAGACCCTGATTTGGAATCTCGTCTAGAGTCACTGTCACACAGATGTGCCGTGGCTTCCCTCTGTCTTTTCTACAAATATTTCCTTGATCTGACGAGCTACTTTCACTGGTACACCAACTACATGAATTTAAGCATGCTACTAGGCTGGCATCCCGATCCCACCCTTTCACTGCCGAAAGAGTTAAATGAAACCGCTTCTTCTACACCAACAACTTCTTATCTCGCACTTCCCGACGGTGTAACTCCCTTCCTCTTAATTGCTTCCTAGATAACTATAATCTCTAAATACGCAAGTGGAATGTCAATCGACATCTTCTGATGCCTTGATCCTTGATCCTCATCCTTCTTTATATCCTTTCCTCAAACACGCCACTTTACACTTGCTCTTACTCTCCCTTACGTGCTAGTGGAATTCCCGCCTTGTTTGGGGTGATATACTTTTAAAAAAAATCTTGTTTGTAGAACTCTCTTCCAGCTTTGATCTTCAAAAATTAAAACACAATGTCAGTTTTTATCTACTGCCTCCTTGATTCCTCTTCTCGGCCCTTAATAATGTTTTTTTTTCTTTTCTTATTCCTTCACACTCACAAACATCTTTGTGTCCTCGTGGCTGTATTGTCTAGACCGGAATGAGTAAAACGTTCTTAAATGTGACTTGAACCACTAAATATGGGATTCTAGCGAAAAAAAAAAGCATGGAAGGGACCTGTGAGCAAAGAGTAAATTTTAAAGAATGCGAGAACAAGATGATCACTTAGAGATAAAAACAGGAATTGGCAAATAAATTTCAAATTGAATATTATGAGGAAAGAGAGATCGGAAAATATAACACTCACATGTTATATTGAAGAAAGGAGGTGCAAAGTGAAACAGCCAGCAAAATGTCTAATGGAATTAGGAAAGCAGAATGGTAACAAAGAAAGATTTTATAGAGTTTTTGCTTAGAGCAATACGGAGCCGGAAATTGTGGAAAGCTATGTATTACCTCACGGCTTATCAAAAAAAACAAAACAAGATATTGGAATTAAGTTTTTGATTTAGTACGGCTCTGTAATTTTGGGAATAGCATAAATGTGATGGTTTTAATTCTTTCTTTTAGTTTTCACTATTTTTCACCCAATACAAGAAGTAAGTCTCACTCAAGGTAGACGGTTATTCGTGGTGTTATTAGTAGTTTCTGGAGCCGGCTATTTATCCAGCGTCTTTCGTCATGGTGAATTTCTAAGCGTAGCTAACATGTGGTAAAATGCCGGCATTATGGAGCACACAGTCAAAATCGAAATCACTACTCACGGTGTCCAAGTGATTTTAGTGATGGATCGTATATACTTGAGGTCTGTGTGTGTTTAAGTCCTAGGAGTCGTTCAAGCAAATAACCCTGATTGAGAGGACAGCCATACCTGGGGAAATCTTAGGGTATGAACTATGTTGAAACGTTCCTAGAACTCAAGTGGTTACCGAGAGCGAAAGAAACAGAGAGGAGCCTGAAATCCACAATATGAAAGGATGGAGATAACGAAGACCGACATTGCAATTGTTTTAATAGTTTTGCGGGCAGCCGTTTGAATTACAGGTGGCATGAGTTGACGAACCAATATTAAAATTGTTGAATTGGTTGAGATAATTGACAAACAAGGTAGTGAAATAAAATGAAATATAAATTATAATATCGGGAGCTTTTTGTTTGACAGAGAATGACTAAGTGTCGTTCCTTAAGGTAAATTCAAGGAATGCTCTTATGATACTCTCTAGAAAAAGCAAAGAAAATACATGTTTTAAATTAATTAGTTGGTGAATTAAATAGTAAATAAGGAGTCTTGTTTAATTCATTTGCGTTTGGCCCGGAGCACAAAGTTATCTCGACTCTGGCTTGATTTGAATGACAGAGGGGCTTTTAGGATTCGCTTTATGCATGGTCCTATTTATTTTAATTCTTACGCATTTCCAAATGCGGGTAAAGTCTTGCTGCTACTGATACGGTTTTCAACGAACATGTGTCTCTGGAAAATGTGTAAAGTCTGCTACATTTTCCTTTTACGTGGACAGTATTAACTCACTGGGATACACAACGGTTAAAACCTTATTGCAGATGACAAATCCGGTTAAATTTTTAAAGATCGTACTTGACAGAAAAGCAGGAAGCCGGAATATAGTTCAACAAGCGAACAGTGCGAGAGGAAGAAATTATTAACACGAACATACGGTTACAACTAGCTATTTCGTCATTGAAATTATGTGACCTAACGGCCAATCTAGTACAGCACTTCAGTTCATGAAATCGACGTACCAAAGTGGAAAGCACATAAGAACAATTACCGTGAAATTATAGAAACATGACAAGCAAACTACGTTAAGGCGGTGTTAAATTCACTTAGGCCGATATGCCAGGTAAAGATCCAAAACGTTACTGATTCTTCGTTTGATTTTGTCAAGAATCTCTAGATATAAAAACAGATGCCACAGGCTAGAAATGAGAGTAATGTTTGATGCACAGACGAAGTGTAAATTTGTTAATGTACGAGATAGATTCTGGCCAGAGAATTTTTCTAGCAAGACCAACAAAGTTAACCAACTCTCCTAGCATCAAACATAGCAAATGATTCGATATAATCATATCATTTCATGCCAGTGGAGAAGGGAAGTTAGGGAAATGTACAGTGATTTGATCGTATGGTGATTAGCATCAGCCATGCTGACGATAAATAGAAAAAAATGCTTCTTTATGGAAATAAAATTATTGCAGAAAAGAAGCATACTTCTGACAAATATTTCTACAAACGACGAATTTTTCTTTAGTTCAGTAGAAATCATATATTCTACCTTTTGTTAATCTGAACATATGTCATGTTTTTCTGAATGGCAAAACTGATTGGAATGAATTTTCTTTCCAGTTAGAAAAAAATATGAATAATCATTATGATTAGTTTGAAATTCTGATGTCCGAATTACAAAAACGCTCGTTTTACATAGAAAAATCTATCCGCTGCCTACGAATTATCCACTTACGAATTAAGAATTATTTGTCCCTAGATATTGCTTCGTGGAGGAATGGCTTGCGGATCGGATTGAGAAATCGAAGAACGGAGTTCGAATTCCAGTTTGGTTCAATCAATGTATTACATTTCTCTCAGAGAAAGACAGACAAACTCTGAATTCAGTAACAGAGGGCGTGGTGTAAGAATCATGGGCGACCCATTCCATATTCCGTGGATGTCGGCTATCGGTTCAGAGCATGGAGAGTAGATGGGAGATCTGAAAGTATCACGAAGAAGAAGTATCTGTCTGTATCTTCTGCCCTCGTGCCCCTCACCCCGTCGCTTGAAACAGTCGAGGGTCCGATGATGATTGCTTCCATCTACGTGGACATATATTTAACGTTATCTTTGATGTTAGGCAAAACATTTTGTTTTGTTATCATGGAAGGGCAGTGTGTTTCTTTTTATTATTTTGTACTAGTTCTCGATAGGAGTAAAATAAACAAGGATAAACAGTACCGATTACTTGAACTTATTTATTTTGTTTTTCGATTCACTGGTATAAGTCAAATATTATTAATATCCAATCAACACCGGAGAGAAATCAGAATGATTTTAATAGCGCGTTGTCGTAGCCAACTTGATATTGGAAACCACATTTCCAAAATCGAAGTGGCATATTCTGTTCTTAAGGCAATCAAGTGCTTTCATTCGTTTGTATCTTCGGGCGAGTAACGATCGCAAACGAATTGTAATTTCTTCTCTGGAGCTTCCAAAGTTTGGCCACATATGCGACGTTACGTTTTTCTCTAGTGGGAAAGACGCAGCTTAGATCAACTCTGAGTGTTGCAGTTAAGAGACCTTCTTGAAACATGCTGCATAGTTTCAAGATTGCTTAGCCGACAGGAATTACACAGGAAGAGAGCTTGAAAATTACTCCAGAAAGGATCGGAGGTATTTCTTCCATTCGATGTTACAGCCAACGTTCTATAGTGATAATGACAAAATGTAATTACGTATGTCCAGGTACCACGATTTTTTTAAGCATTTCACCCCAAGCAAGGCGGAAAGCCACTAGCACGCAAGGGGTCACAGAAGATTTGGAGTGAGATCACATAGGAGTGATAGAGGAAAAGAAGTGGAGAAGGATAGTGGATAGATCAAGGCAACTGGAGATGTCGATTAACATTATATTTGAATATTTGGAGATTATAGTTGTCAGTGAAACAGGAATAAGGAAGGGAGTTCCACAGGCGAGAGTTGCGAGATATGAAGCTATTGGAGTAGAAGAGACGACTACATTTAACAGTTTCAACAGTGAAAGAGTGGGAGCGGGATGCCAGCCTCGTAGGACGCTTGAATTCATGAAGTTGCGTTTATTCTTGTATTTTATGAATGTTATCCCATTTAAATCTACACTATTTTACAAGAAGCGAAAATTTTGCCAATAGTTTCTTTTCTTTGGATTACTAGCACTTGAAAATGTCCCTGGTTAGTTCTCTAGTAGACTAAATTAACCTTGATAGAACTCTCACTGAACTTCGCTATATTTCAAATGTGTAGCTTGGGGCTTACTTCTACTTTTTATCTGTCCTGTCCACTCAGGACGTAGGCGATTATGGTTCTCCACAATTTCCAGTTCTTTGTCCATCTTAATGGATTTTGTTTGTTATTTATTTTACACCCAGTTTAATCAAGCTCACTAAATAAGTTTTGCGTTGTTTCCCTCTTACTATCTTGCATTAAATCTCTCCTGTGAGTATGAGATATGTCTAGCCCTCATTTCTCCTTATGTGACCTAGAAATTTCCATTCACAGCCTTAGATTTGCAATGCGTTTCCGCTGTGGTTGTCATAGCGATTAATTATATTTTTACGGGAAGGCCAAACTTGTACGATGCACTAACAGATTTGAATACAGAGTTTTCCATCACCTAGACTTGTTGCCATGGAAGACAGAGCCCAAACTTTCAACTCCATGTACAGAGGAGCGAGGCATCTCTGCCGATATGATTAGAAGCCAGGTGTAGAAGCATCCATACTTTTAGGAAGAACTGGATACTGGTGTACATAATGACCTACAACGTCCCCACACAGCCGTCCTAAGGTTACCAGTTGTGCTTCTAGTAAGCTATTCTACAAATAAGAATGGATACCCCGGGCAGTTCTACTAATTAATCTATAGCGAGAGGAAGGCGGACACATGATTTCATGCTTTTCCAACAGATTAGCACACAAGTGAATGAACTATACTGGAATTCGAATTCGGCTCGCAGTTTTCGAATGCCAAACCGTTAACAATTACATTACCAGCAAATACGGCGGACAGTAGAAGAATACATTTATAGTAGAGACATCTATAATTATACTGGGTGACACAATTTGTGTCTTTGGGTAGCAACTATTATTTGCTATTTGCTTGTGCCTAAGAGCTATGAAGATTGTTAATATTTCCATCAAACTTTTATTTTGTAACCAGAATAATCATATTTCTGAAATTTACTTATTCTAATTTGGAAAACAGTTGACCGTCCACGCACAACCATAAAAAAACATATGTTTCAAAACTAGCATTAATTTATTCTAGGATTACACAAGAAAGACCGCAAAAATTTAGAAGTGGGCATTTTTCGCGATTTACGCTTATACTGTAAATCACCTTCCCGAATAACCCCATAAACATAGTCAGCCATCATGTTTTCGTTGCACGATCCGTGATGGCTGCATTCAATATCAAGTATACCCTCGTCGAAGAGCACGTCTTGCTCCTTTCAGTATGCCTCCATATCTCTTGTAATTTATCCTGATGTGCGTCAAGGATATGTTCTTTCTTGAAGATCCTGCTGCCCATGTTGCAGTAGTCATTACAGGCGTGACGGAAATAACAGCCACAGTCAGAGGGTGATTTTTGTCGATGGGTGTCACAAACGGAGTGATCTACTTCTCTGGGCAGAAAGAAGAGAGTTGACTAATCTCTCTGCGCTTTGCTTTTAGGATGGCGGCTATGTCGAGCATTTTCTGGCTCGCTATATTCAAACAACTAGGGTATGAAGGCTCTATGATCCAACATAACATAGCTGTTCCCTCCCCCCGTTCAAGTCACAGGAAGCACCTAGTATTTCTTCGAATTGTGATAGGTATACCACAGTCACTGTCACAAAACTTTAGAAGTAACTTCGAATGTCGCTACGTGGTCCTATGTCTTCGCTTATAATGCGTGGTCAATATCAGTTTTTCTTTCTTAATTTAAGTTTGATGACGTTCATAAATTTCTCGGGCATTGGTAGCAACCGGAAGTTAGTTACTTTAATGACTAATTAGGATTTTACCCACATGAAATCACTTGATTTAAACACCGCAACCTTCGAGGTGCGATAAATTTTCCGCGTACGCTTGTCCACCACGAAGATTAACAATTATTCATTTAACTATAACTAGTTATTGCAGGACTTCCAAACAACGCCATCTTTTATAAGTTTGGTGTAAGACTTGGTCCATTCTAAAATCTCCTCAGTGTGTTTTACGGATTTAAGTGCAGACTTTCAGCAAGATGTCGATTACTCGTTCTTCTTGCCATTTGGTTTTTATGGTCTTTCGTACTTTTCACTTTGCTCAAATTTTGTCTATTATTGGCCTTCATACATTTATTGTTTCGCTTCGGTTTTATCCTAGTTTATTTTTATTTCAAGGACATCTTGGTTTTACTCAATGTTAGGTGAAACTTTATTTTTATTCGGTGAGTTTCATTTAGAAGCTGACCGACAAAATTCTTTCTTCTCTCTCTGAGGCTTTTTGGTCATTTTGAATTAAAACATTTTTCTATGGGGGCCTAAAAAGTATTTACCTGTTTTGAAGTAAAAGCTAACAACAAATAAATTCAAAACGAAATATAAATTAAAAGAAATTCTTCCTCGACGAGTAAAATAAAAACAAATTATATAATAAGCAAGATAAATAATAATACAATCTAAAAAAGCAAATAATCAAAAGCTGATTTTTACCAGCAGAAGTAAATACAGAACTAAACGAAAACATCTAATATAACGACACAGTATTATGCAAAGTAGAAAGGTCGCAAGCCAAAACCTATAACAGTAAAATTAAAACAAAATTAAAGCACGTGAAAAGTCAAAGGTTGAACAAAAAAATTAAAACAGAAAAAACGTGTAACAAAAATTTATAAAAGTTTGCGAAGAAACGAAGATAAATGAAAAAGTATAAACATTGATTTTTGTAAATTTTTAATAAGGGATAAAATATAATTAAAACTGGACTAGTGCGTTATATAAAAAAGTTTGGCTTTCACTCGAACTGGCACTAAATAAAGAAATAAAAAACTGGTAAGGTAAAAATTTGCAACAGAACAGTTTAAACGAATAAAATCAAGTCATAAGTTATCAAAAAGAGGAAAAAAATACTCCGGTAAAATGTTCACATGTAATTCAAAAAACGTTAATACTTTCGAAAATTATCCAATTTTCATCCTAAGTCTGTAATATTTTTTTCTAGTTCAGTTAACTCCTAGTTGAAATAAATGTATTTTACGCTGAAAGATGTTTTCTTTTTTGTTTTTAAGAATCTCTTCTTTATTAAGGGGTCCATAATTTTCGAACGTGCAGTGTCGCAACTCTATAGTTGCATTTTAAATATTTCAACTGAGAACATTATTTTTAATAGAGTAAAGTGGTAAATCCACGACTTTTTTTGGCAAAGGTCAAATTTAAATTTCGAAATAACTAGCAGCACTGGAGCATCAAATCAATCTCACAATTTTAATCATAAGTATCGCTTCATTCAATGAATGGTTATTAGGTTAATGCTTTATTGAATTTGTTAGGAAAGAGATTTCGCCATTAATCACATTAGCGTTACTGATTAATTGTTCGTATGATTAACTATTTATAATACATACATATATATATATATATATATATATATATATATATATATATATATATATATATATATATATATATATAGTCTTAAAGTGTGCTATATTTCTGGGATAAATTGCTCAATATCAGAGATAGAGCGTGTTAAATATATATATATATATATATATATTGTCTGTTTTACTCGCTCTCTCTCCCTCTCTAGTTGTCTCTCTCTCTATATATATATAGAGAGAGAGAGAGGGAAAAAGAGAGAGAGTGGGAAATGCTATTACACACGTGTATATATATATATATATATATATATATATATATATATATATATATCCATTTTGTAAATATATCATGAGAGTCGATGAAGAATTGGTTGTATACAATAATGTTTACCACAAATGACAGTGTTTTGACACGTATATATCTCTTTACAGTCACCCAAAGCCTGGAAGAAAGCTAACATTTTGCATGTAGTGGGATAGCTATTGCAAAATTCATTTAGACATCTTAAAACTAAATTCGCATTTCTATTTCAGTAGCTGAAACGTGACGAGATTTCTTTGTCGAAAAGCGTCTTGAGATCTTCAATTAAATAAATTATTTTTCCCCGAAATGACAATACAAGGATGCACACAATAAGGATAAAAGAAGAAAAATAAATAAGTAAATTGGTCCGTTTTTTCTACCCTACCAGCCTTATTCACCTGTGCTTGCGACAATGCCTTATTACTTTATTTTTGTCGCGGCAAAACAATGTGATGGGGACACATTTATCCAATGAAAACTAGATCCAACTGTTTTTCGAATACCATTTTTCATACGGAAACCTGCGTAATTGAACACGGAGGTTATCGGAATGATGACTGTTAAGTGGAAACAAGTCATTTCAAATAATTGTGCCAATATACTTGAATAACCTTAAATGTTGTTCATTTTGAGAATAAGATTCATGAAGAAAAATAGTCAAACTGGTTAGATGAGGATAATTATCTGTGTATATTTTAATATTTTTCCTCCAACTCTAACTTCAAATTGAGTGGGTTAATGTCCTATATATATATATATATATATATATATATATATATATATATATATATATATATATATATATGTGTGTGTGTGTGTGTGTGTGTGTGTGTGTGTGTGTGTGTGTGTGTGCGTGTATGGGCGTGTTTAAAGAAATATAGATTTAATGTATGCTATATTCAATAACAAGAATAGAGCGTATGTAAATATAAATGTGAACACTGAAGTCAATACTCAGAGGCCACAGACTGTTTTATGGTAAACGCAATTTCATGCCTGACGATTGCGCTCAGCGTGAAACAGCCTGTCACTGCTGAGTCTTGACTTCAATGTTCACTTTCAAGTTATCAAATTCTATAAATTTTACCTCTCCAATTTCATTAAGGCCAGCGTTTCTTACTCTTTTATAAAAACTGGTTTTAAACAGAATTAAATTATTCTAATTTAATTTTTTATTTTATTTTACGGCAATTTTTAAAAGATTTTTTGTAGCTGTGCATAATACGCACCCCTGGTTTAGCTTCTTATTTTTTTTTAGAAAAAATGCGTATTATACATGGGGAATTGGGGTCATTACAAACAAATAGATAGATAGATAGATATGAACAGAGTGAGATAGATAGATAGATAGATAGATAGATAGATAGATAGATAGATCGATCGATCGATCCTCGAATGAGCTTTTCGTAATCCACCAACAAAGCCTAGGGCAATTACTTCTATATTTTCCAAGAATATCATCGCAATAAATACAAAAGGAAAACTTATCTTAGTCGACGTGTTTCCTCCGCAAATGAACCTTATCAAGCAGATGTAATGATTTCTTTTCTTTAGAACAAAACTGTGTCTAAATTTATTTGTATCTGTCTATATCTCTGACATGAGGTACATTATTTGGAATATTGTCCTCATCTTTGTCGCCATATTTATTACAGCAACCGTTGTACGCTCCGGCCTTCTTCAGGTGGCTGGATTGTCGAAATGAACCCTTTATTTCGCTAACTATTTCGTTCTAGTTCCACGTTCCATGGATGTCAGTTATTTCCTCTGAAATTTCTCCACTGCCTTAACCAGGTATTGAACTCACACTCTTTGGGTCCTGTCACTGGATCTAACCATCGCCTTTATTCACTGTGCCATGTGTCATGTGTCCTTGAGGACATCTGTTTATGAATTTCTGGGTATTATAAACGTAATATCTTCAGCATCATTTTTTACCAGTGCTCATATTGAAATTTTTGCTGTTTTCTGATATGTTTTTACCAGAGCTCATATAGAAATTTTTGTTTTTGTTATTATCGCTTTTCTCTGGCACTTATTTGTATTTACGACTATTGCTTTGATACATTGTTGTGAGAAGATCATTTGTATGTTCATAGATACATTTAAGTGTGTTTTGTTTTTCTGTTTTCAAATTTCTGCACGTTTCGACAATGTTACGTAAGGAAGAGATGTAACTGTTTATTTTTGTTTCTAACGTATTCAATATTATTATTACTATGGATATTTCTTAGGTTTTGGCCACTTCCTCATCTATTTTCAAGTCGGTTTTGTTTTGATATCGTAATTATTGATTGAATTTTAGATATTTACTTTAAGTTTACTATAGTTATCGATCTTCTGTTCTGATAATACCGTGTATGGGCGTCAGTATTTTAAAAAAAAATCGGCACGTTTTTACAGACGAAAGAAAATAATAGAATTCTTTTTCAAATATTAATTATAGTAAGCTTTTCCACTTATAAATAGTAATCATATGTTGTACTTAATACTAATAAGCCATAACCTCTATAGCGGGAGGCAAAATTTTAAAAGAATTAAAACTTAAATTAATAATTTTAAAAATTGAAAATAATTCTTGTAAAAATTAATTTTCATCGCAATATTTTTCTTACGACAATAGTGTCCATAATATATCTTATTCAGAAAAGTAATTAAAATCTTTTCTAATTAAATAATGTTTTATTTTATGGCAATTTTTTATTTACAATTCAGATAGATTTTTGGTAACTGTGCTCTTTTACATAAAAGAAACTGACGATTTCAATTCTCCAAAGACTACTGTTTTTAATTAATATAAAAATTAAGCTCTACAAAATTAAATTTCTATAAATAAATTAA
>OZ038502.1:16492393-16494893 GCA_964036315.1 Acanthosepion esculentum
AAACAGATAGAAGCTTACTCTTTTTTATTTTTTATTTTTTTTTTTGTGTGTGTTTTACTTCTTTTTCACATGGTTTTAATTTCTGTTGCGGATTTTAAAAAAACTTTGAGAGTTTTGGCGATTAACAAAGATGGCCGACCAAGAAGCATTCTCCAGGATTGAACAGCGGTCAGTTATCAAGTTTTTGGTTGCTGAAGTGTGCAAACCAGTTGAAATTCATAGGAGAATGTCGATTGTGTATGGTGCCACAGTGAGGTCTCCTGAGGTGATCGAATCAGTCAATGGCCTGATTCAGTCTGACAGAACGGTGACAGTGGATGACATTCCAAGGACTTTGAGCTTCTCTGTTGGGACAAACGAAGGGGTCATCATTCAGAAGGAGTCATCTTGCATCATGACAACGCAAAGCCTCACACAGCAGCCCAAACGGTGCAGACCATCAACGAGCTGGGCTGGGAACTGATCCCTCATCCTCCTTACAGCCCAGACCTTGCCCCTTCAGACTTTCACCTGTTTGGTCCCTTGAAAGCGTTCACGAGAGGCACGAAGTTTAAAAGTAACGATTAAGTCAAAAGTGTTGTGAGCGTCTGGCTGAGACATCAGTCCAAAGATTTTTACGATGAAGGAATACGGAAGCTTGTGCACAGATGGGAAAAGTGTGTGACAGTGCTGGGAGACTACGTTGAACAAAAAAAGTAAGCTTCTATCTGTATTAGAAGTCCTTACACCGAAAAAGTCACCTTATTTATTGAATGACTCTCGTATTTGGGTGATAATTTCATAATTTTGCTACTTTTAGAATGTTTGGTTTTATAATTGCTTTGAAGGTGGTATTGTAGAGGATTGTCAAATTTGAAATCTTAATTTTTGGTTTCCTTTTAACTTTGTCAACTTTTCCATTTCGGCGGTTGTCGATACGCTTACTTACCCAACTGATGCTAAGTTCTTTTTTAACGCAGATAGGAATGGTCCTGTTCAATAACTTAATGATTAAATCATTGTGTGAGTTTTGTTTCTCATTGATGTAAGTATAGATAGTAAAAACTATGATATACTCTAATTTATTGCTACTTATAATGTCTAAGGCTAACTCTACGGCTATATATTTAGTAATAAATATTAAGTACTTGTCAAGTAGACTCTTTTTCTTATTATTTCATCTAAAACGGCTGAACATCTGAGTTTAAAAAATGTTTTTCTAGCCATCAGTATATTTTATATATAATCTTATAGATTTGGTTCTCCTGTAAAATGTAGATGGTCTGACATTAGTTTTAAGGCAAAGTTATATAAAATCGTTGACTGTTTTATTAGCGAAGCTGGGATTTTTTTTTCAGAATAATAGATTCAATGTTGAGGATAGTGTCTATTCGTGATACATTAATAAAATTTTTCCATGTAAAGGCGATCAAGTTTGATTACTGTTTAAACATATAGGGGCTCGTATAAATTTATATTGCGGGTGGTCAACTGTTGAATTTAAGTTTATTCGAACTGGAATGTCGGTCGCTATAGTAATGTCGGACGAATTTCTAAGATTTTAATATTCGATGCATTTTGTTGGTTTCAGCTTTCAAGTGGAGATGTTCTAAAAGCTACATCTTAAATATCTTTATATTAATTGGTCACTAGCATCATATTTACTATTCTCCTAAATTACTGTTCAATCTGTGTGTGATTTCTCTATCGAATCGATGAATTACTCTTTTAGTTTATGTTGTATTGATTTAGCTCCCTTTATCTCTTCATACATTAGTTGTACTGGAATACGCTTCTCAAACACTCTCGACATATAACTGGTCTATCTTGGCCTTTGCTTATGAACCCATGCTTCAGCTTTAAGTTTAAATAAAGTCACATAACGTCTGTTCCATGTAGATTTGGCATCCAATCGATTTTGTGATCCAGCAAAGAAGTGTTCATGGAATATTTCCAGGACCTTCTTCAGCTAATTGAAATTTCGAACCGAACACATTATTTTGTCCATCGAGTAATGACCAGACATTGACCTATTTGATAGGTCATCTTGCAACAATATTTAACATGGCGTACGGACGAAACGGGTGAAAACAAAACGATTTTAAATCTTTGTCAGAAAGAGAATTATTTTCCCAGGACATGGCAATAGATGTATGAATTATGTTGAAAACAATTACACAACGTGACTTTGCTAGATACAGCGAATAGGTGCAAGATCAGAGGCCAGGGGTTAAGGTCGGCTGTTGAAAGATGTCCGGCTTCACTGAGAAATTATGGCTGAAAAATTTCCCAGAGAAAGAAAAAAATATAATTGTAAACGGAATAAAGGCAGGAGATTCCGTCAGAAAGGCTGACATCATATAATGTCTCCTCTCGAAAGAGGAAGGGATCTTCCAAAAATTGGAAATATGAAATAGAAAACGAAAGAAAACGACAGGTTGTATTTTGGGTGATTTGCATAAAACCCACCTATTCGCCCGCATCACAGCAGTTGAAAGGGTCACCCATAAATACAAGTGCC
>OZ038502.1:16499893-16529893 GCA_964036315.1 Acanthosepion esculentum
TATATATATATATATATATATATATATATATATATATATATATATATATATTTGTGTGTGTGTGTGTGTTATAAAAGACTAAAAGTCTCTGGATAAGTAATTCAAGTAGATTCTATTAATATAAAATATTATAACTTATTCACAAAAGAGAGCATATTTGTATTAATATACTCTATCTATCTATTTAACTACATTGAACACAGTTTTACTTACTCCATAAATTAAAATAAAATACTTGCATATCAGTAAATGCACGCTATCACACAAATATCCAGTTGATAATATATCATTTAGTTTATATCCACACTTCTATCTATCTATCGATCTATCTATCTACATACATGTATATATATATATATATATATATATATATATATATATATATATATATATATATAATTGTCGTAATTGTTTCATGTCGGCTACCTGAAAGATTATTACCTGCAGAAAAATCATTTCCACCTAGAAAAACATGATTTTAAAAACCATGTCACATTAGTCATAATTGTAAAAAAAAAAAGAAATAGACATAAAACATATCATTTAAAATACTAGAGGAAATATACAGCCAATGGATTTTGCGTCTCAAAATACTTCGAACAGGCGTTCTTAACCACAGATTTAACAACACAGATAGAATTAATATATAACTCCATAAATCAACCCTAACCCACATTTCTCACCCACACAAGACGGACGTGTTGATGCCACACGCATATACACACACCCATACTAATATATTGCAATTAAAAACATCATTCACACTCCCAAAGAACTAAAATGTAACATACACTTAACACACGCACATCCCCTTCCCAGACAACAATAAAACTGTCAATATGACCAAGTAGGGAATTCTGAGTCGTATGAATCTCCCCAGCCTCTATCTTAAAAATACAAGGGCTGACCAAATAAAAAAAACAAATCAAATGAAAACTACAGATAAAGTTCATTTTCTTCAGAAAGCCTTTCATCCCTGTAGTTCACTGTTACAAGGAAGCAAGAATTCTTTTTTCTCCTGATGATAGTCCTGCTGGTGGAAACTAGTCGAGGAACCTAATTGAAATAATAAAACAAAGATATATTAATATACAACCCAGTATGTCTAAAAAATTTAATTTTGTAATATATTTTATTGTTCAGAACACACACACACACACAAACACACGCACACACACATACATACACACACACACACACACACACACACACACACACATATATATATATATATTATATTTTAGTGGTAAATATACACATACATATGCGATCATATATCTAAAAATATAAATATACATACATATATACATACATACATATACATATATGTATAAAAATAATTCCACGAGGATATAATCCAGGTAGAACTCAATGTCCAGGACAGAGTAAGGATATAATAAATAGACTTAAACACTAATATTCCATGGTCATAATTTAATCCATTGGAATCGTAAATACGATCCAATTCATCAGACCTACAAATTCAAAAAGAAAACAGAAAAAAACATCTCCGGGAATAAAAAATAAAATTTAGTGAGAGTATATGTATCAGAGTGTGGGGCGAATGCTAGAGTGAATGAAAGCCAAAGGGAGGGGTAACAGACGATATATTTACTATATATCAATACCAATGGAATAAATTATGACCATGGAATATTAGTGTTTAAGTCTTTTTATTATATATATATATATATATATATATATATATATATATATATATATATATATATATATATATATATATATATATATATATATATTCCAGTAGACTTGTTGTGTCCTTAGTTATTATGTCCGGATGTTATGACGTGTGACCTCTACAACTGTCCAATTACTCGTCTGTTTGTGCCCGCGAATATGCGGACATGTGTTTAAACAAGTCAGTAATAGTTAAAGATATAAACAGATGCACACCTCCACCCACAATTAATCAAACAGTCCGATTTCCTCTGTGAATTCGTTCCCCTGCTTATTCTCGCCACGATTCAGACTCAAAATACAGGAAAAACTATCGCCCGTTTTGCTCTCACTTCAAGAAAATATCGTTTGATATTTAACAGTGGTTTTCTTTCATTCAGAAATCAATCCTTGAGGCAAAAGTTGTTTAGCTGTTTTCATACAACGAAGATTTTTCGATTTAAAGCCTTTTATTATTGTTTCACTGATATTTGTCGAGATTCCTTCAGTCTGAAACTAAGTATTTGTTAGTTCCTGCACGAATAGAGTCAAGTGGTCAAGCCAGTGCCGCTGAGATGAACACCAGTTTTGGATATGCGCCAGTAAAACGGCCAGGTAATATAAAATATTAAATGTATTTATTGTTTTCCACAACACACACGGACGCGCATAGACATTACATACAAATTTATTAACATAATTAACTTTTTATATAAATTTCCTTATAAAATATTTCAACTGTGTATAGATTTTCAAGAAATTTTTGGGAATATCCGCTGGTGATTCTCAGTATCACTAATAGAAAATATACGTATAGAGGTTACCATTTAAATAACCTATTTTATACATACATATGTACATACAGACAGTTTTTTCTTTTTTTTATATTAAGAAAAGGTTAAGTCCAATGAAAATAAAGAAAAATATAACATTATATATATATATATGTGTGTGTGTGTGTGTGTGTGTGTGTGTGTTTAGGCAGCAATCCTTCTTTCATGCAAAATTTCATTAAAAACGACTGACAAGGTGCTTTTATTTATTTATTTTTTTATACAATTTCTCATACCATCTAATAATGTTTTTCCTTTCGGATGATAAATTATATAAAAACTGTCCGAATGTTCTTTTTATCCGAGCGCTTTTGGCTATATATTTAGCAATTTTCAAGGATTATATTTTCACTGTTAGAATTAGAAATAGTTTGTTCTATGTATGTTTTATAAAATGTTTCATTTTTTTGTTTCAAAACACGGTGAAGATATTATGTCCATGTTCAAAGTTAATATTATTAAGTGTTGATTCGTTTGTTTTTTATTAATAAGGCTTCCATTATATTTAGCCTTTTTTTTTTGCATGTGGATGATGCTATTATATTAGTGTTGTCGACAAATATGTCCCTAATAGTGTCCGGTAGATCTCCATGAATATTTAAATGACCTCTAATTGAGCTATTTTCAGAAATGTGTAGTCAGTCTGCGTGTTAAACAATTTATAGTGTGACCTATATATATATATATATATATATATATATATATATATATATATATATATTTATTGGCCAAAATGTTAGGGCGAATGTAAATAAAGAAAAACATAACTTTTAATATATATATATATATATATATATATATATATATATATATATAGATAGATAGATAGATAGATAGATAGATAGATAGATAGATAGATATATGACATAGAGAGTGACAGAGATGGATAGAGAGAAACCTAGAGAGAGAAGAGAGATAGAGAGAGTTGTGGAAAGAGAAAGACCTAGTGACAGTCTTGCGCGCTGTGTTGTATTACTCTGCAATTATTGTAGATATATGAATACATTTAAGCAATAGGTGTAACGAATGAAGTTTTCTTGCATATCCCCATGTCTTTCTGTTCTGCAGATTACCATACCACTTCATTATTTTGTCTGTGATGCAGATGTTGCATTTTTCGTCGGCTCTTATTCGTCATTATTTTCACTTATCATCTGTTCTTCCGCCATTACATGCATGTTATATACTGAATAATTCTTCCAATTTGCTTTTTACTCCAATCGATATTTTTCATTACTTGTTGTCTTTATTCCCCCTTTATATTATTTTCTCACCGCTATCTTTTCACTTAGCTCGTAACTCGACACATTCATTTCACAGTATTTATATCATAATCTCCCCAATCTGTGGATAGCGTAACGCCTATCAACGCGGAACGTATTATATCTGTGATATGAGTTCAAATTCTGATCTGAGCCGTTAGTGCTGACGGCTGTATCAATTTCCCGTAGGATCGCTGAAGTTAATCAACGTCTAAACTAGTCATGATCTAGATCAAGGTTTCTCAAACATTTGAAGCAACGGCACACCAAGGATCAAATGAAAATATAACGGCACAATTAACAGAATCTTTATGAGATATACATTTAAATGTTAGGACATCAAAACAATTTTTTATAAAAAATACTCACACAAATACGAACTTATATCAATATTTCTATTCAAATATATATGCTGCTAGTATGAATCAAGTTAGTATGAATCAAGTTAGTATGAATCAAGTTAGGATGAATCAAATTAGCATGAATCAAGTTAGGATGAATCCAATTAGCATGAATCAAGTTAGGATGAATCAAATTAGCATGAATCAAGTTAGTATGAATCAAGTTAGCATGAATCAAGTTAGCATGAATCAAGTTAGGTTGAATCAAGTTAGTACAAATCAAGTTAGCATGAATCAAGTAAGTATGAATCAAGTTAGTATGAATCAAGTTAGTATGAATCAAGTTAGTATGAAACAAGTTAGCATGAATCAAGTTAGCATGAATCAAGTTAGGATGAATCAAGTTATCATGAATCAAGTTAGTATAAATCAAGTTAGGATGAATCAAATTAGCATGAATCAAGTTTGCATGAATCAAGTTAGGATGAATCAAGGTAGTATGAATCAACTTTGTATGAATCATGTTTGTATGAATCAAGTTAGTATGAATCAAGTTAGCATGAATCAAGTTAAGATGAATCATGTTAGTATGACTCCAATTAGCATGAATCAAGTTAGGATGAATCAAGTTAGGATGAATCAAGTTAGCAAGAATCAAGTTAGTATGAATCAAGTTAGCATGAATCAAGTTAGGATGAATCAAATTACCATGAATCAAGTTAGGATGAATCAAATTAGGATGAATCAAGTTAGGATGAATCAAGTTAGTATGAATCAAGTTAGCATGAATCACGTTAGCATTAATCAAGTTAGGTTGAATCAAGTTAGTATAAATCAAGTTAGCATGAATCAAGTAAGTATGAATCAAGTTAGTATGAATCAAGTTAATATGAATCAAGTTCGCATGAATCAAGTTAGCATGAATCAAGTTAGTATGAATCAAGTTAGCATGAATCAAGTTAGGATGAATCAAGTTAGTATAAATCAAGTTAGCATGAATCAAGTTAGGATGAATCATGTTAGGATGAATCAAGTTAGGATGAATCAAATTAGCATGAATCAAGTTAGTATGAATCAAGTTAGTATGAATCAAGTAAATATTAATCAAGTTAGTATGAATCAATTAAATATGAATCAAGTTAGCATGAATCAAGTTAGGATGAATCAAGTTAGGATGAATCAAATTAGCATGATTCAAGTTAGGATGAATCAAGTTAGTATGAATCATGTTAGTATGAATCAAGTTAGTATGAATCAAGTTAGCATGAATCAAGTAAGTATGAATCAAGTTAGTATGAATCAAGTTAGTATGAATCAAGTAAGTATGAATCAAGTTTGTATGAATCAAATTAGCATGAATAAAGTTAATATGAATCAAGTAAGTATGAATCAAGTTAGTATGAATCAAATTAGCATGAATAAATTTAGTATGTATCAAGAATCTGGTGTTTTTCGAGATTACTTCAATGTTTAATCGAATATGCGAAAAACAGACCCTCATTTTTTTTTCTTCAGTTGGATGTAGCCTTTCTCGTTCCTTAATACTTATACACACACATAGATATGTATGCCATGGAAATATTTTGCGGCACATGTAAGAAGATTCCGCGACACATCAGTTCGCAACGGCATGCCGGTTTTGAACAATTTATCTAGAATTTTGATCACTTCGGAATACCAGTTGCGACAAGCCTGTATGTGTGGGGGATGTAAGAAATAATAGCTTGGAATTGTTTCCCGGAGAACCGAGTTACGATTCCAGTCAAGTTCGTCATATTAACTTACGTCCAAATACCCTTGGGAAAGGGCTATTAATTTTTCTATTCTTCCACCGTCTGTGGGTTAACCATTTGAGCCCTCTGTTCCTGAGCAATTTAAAATCTTCTGCCTGAGCTTCTGATTGAAATTACACAAATAATTGGTATGCAATATTTCAGGGTATATATAAATATAGTTACGAAATGCTAAGCATTATACTTAGCAGGGAGAGAGTATGATTACATGCCTTCACTTTATCGCCTTTCTTTCTTGTGTGCCAGGCTACCAATCAGGCCCGGCCTCTCTTGATGCACAAGAAGCCGTGGTATGTTGTGCAGCGGACTGAAGACTTCACAGCCTTGATAGGATAGACTTTGTAGATCACAGATGGGTTTTTCTGTATGAATTTATTGTATTAATAAGAGCACACAGCGCAGAAATTGTTAGTGGAGGCATCTTCTGGTACTTCTGGGAGGGGAAGGCCTAAGTTTGCAGGGTTTCCAGAGCATCAGGATTGAGTAAATGCCTGCGCACTGCAGCTGGCCGGAATGCACCCACCGTCTAAACTAGTAATGATCTAGATCAAGGTTTCTCAAACTTTTTAAGCAACGGCACACCAAGGATCAAATGAATATATTACGTCATACTTAACAAAATCCTTATGAGGTATACAGTATTGATCTAGGAACTTTCTGAAGCTGAGGAACTTTCTGAAGCTGGGGAACTTCCTGAAGCTGAGGAACTTTCTGAAGCTGAGGAACTTCCTGAATCTGGGGAACTTTCTGAATCTGGGGAACTTTCTGAAGCTGGGGAACTTCCTGAAGCTGAGGAACTTTCTGAATCTGGGGAACTTCCTGAAGCTGAGGAACTTTCTGAAGCTGAGGAACTTCCTGAAGCTGGGGAACTTTCTGAAGCTGGGGAACTTTCTGAAGCTGGGGAACATTCTGAAGCTGAGAAACCTTCTGAAGCTGGGGAACTTTCTGAAGCTGGGGAACTTCCTGAAGCTGAGAAACCTTCTGAAGCTGAGGAACTTTCTGAACCTGGGGAACTTCCTGAAGCTGGGGAACTTCCTGAAGCTGGGGAACTTTCTGAAGCTGAGGAACTTTCTGAAGCTGGGAACTTTCTGAAGCTGAGGAACTTGGCTTGCTGTGGGAAGTTGCTTGAAACAACAGAATAGCAAAACACGACGCAAGTGTTTACCTACAGTTCAACAGGTGGCTGGATATTGGGACATTTTTCTCTACCACCGGTAGAGCGGTGGTTACGGCTCAAAGTAATATTTAATAAGAGTTGTATCAGTAAACTATTTTTAAATAACAAAAACAGCAAACACATTATTACACTCTAAAAATATTCCCTGGCTTTAAATAACCTTCAATGGGTTGATAAGATGTAAATAAACAAATGAATCAATAAGCTGTCGTTTTCACTTAATCCTGAATGTCTTCGAAAAGGCATGCGTCTAGATTTAATTTACACAGTACTATCAATGTTTGAATGCAGCTGAGTGAGCAGAAAATCTATTCTGAATAAAGTAACATGCTAAAGGCAACGCTAAACACTATTTTCTTTGGCGAGAGTTAATGGGAATTCATAGATAATAAAGAAAAAGAATATATGGACAATGATGGAATATAAACTTTAAAATATCTCATTATTACTATTCATATTTATTTTTTTAAATGAATTCTCTCCTCCTTGATACACCCATTCTTCCAAACACATTGTTCAGCTCTTTCGAAGCATTCCAGAAATAATGACTCTCGTGGTTTCAGTTGGATATTTCATTTTCTTCAGAGTTCGATCTCATCAGCAAAGGTATAGATCAGTATTTTTCAATCATTTTTAATGCAGCGTGTACTTGCAGAATGACTAAGACTCAGAGGCGCACTTAAATTTTAATAAGGAAAAATCCCCATAATTTTCCGCGTATAATACGCATTTTTCTAAAAATAATAACCAAAATCAAGAGTGCGTATCATGTACAGCTACAAAAAACGCTTTAAAATGTTGCCGGAAAATAAAATAGTAATCATCATAAAACTAAATTAGAATAATATTATTCAATGTTTAAAATAGGTACCTCCACGAGATCGCTACAAAAAGAGCATAGCATGATGGAAAATACGCCAAACTCGACGAAAAGAGAATTTTATCGTCTGAATGTTTATGTTATTATTAAGCGAAAAGCTCAAAGTATTTGGGGGGAATTTTTCTACAATTTTAATCGTTACTAACACGTCCGAAAATTTCATTAAAAATCTTGATTTTTTTTTTAATTAGGAAAATTGACAGATGGCAACCAGTTTTTTCCATTTTATGAAATCAATGAAAATCTAGTTTGAAATTCTTTTAAATATCAATTAACCGTTTTTCAAAACTTATTTTAAGAAAATCAGAAATTATAATGTTTATTTAAAATATTTTGAACGAAGCTTAACTTAGCTTCTGCGCCGGAAAGATGCAATTTGAAAATAAATCAAAGCACTTATAAACTTTCGCGTCACTTGACAGGTGATGAATGACATATTGATTCATTTTATTATTAATTTTGATATTTCACTGATGGAAAAACATGCCATAACTGAGATTAATATAAAAATAATATCATAAGATGATACTGATATTTGTAGGTACCATTTTCAGTTGAAATTGAAAAATCAAATAAACTTCTCCACACGTGTTTCGCAAAAGTAAAGGCCTTAACAGCGGAGAACAATGCTTAACTCAAATAACACAAATTAATTTTATTCTGGTTGGTCTTCCGTACTTTATAATTAGAGCCCGATTATAAACACAAAATTATATTTCTTAATTACTGCGGGTCTTCTGATTAGTCAAAAAGATACAATTTACAACGCACTAAACAAAGATCTATCTCATAAAGACACTTACAAAACATGATGCGGCTTTTAACTAATTTTATAATATTTATACAACTTAAATGTAAAAAATATATTATAATTAATAAATAACAAATATTTGTATTAAAAATTCATTTTTCATCGCAAATATTTTTGCTTTCAGAAAATATTGTCCATATTCATAAAAACAACTAAAAGCAAATAAAAGCATTTGAAATTAAATAATATATTTGTTTTATTGTGTTTTGTATGTTACAATTCAGAGCTGATTTTGAGGTAGAGGTGTACAATTAAAAACAAAAAAATGATTTGCTTTCCTCAAAGCATTGTGCTTTTAACTATTGTAATCACTAAACCTGACGCGATAGAATTTCTAGGGTTTTTATAAAATTAGTTATAGGGGGGGGTAATAATTATAAAATAATATTTCTGCCATGACTTTAATAAAAGAAAACATATTTATAATAAATTCGATCATCTGTGAATACTTTCTGAAGTTTCATTAACATCCGCGAAGTATTTTTATTTTTGCAAAATTTTCCAAATAAATGTCTATCATACAAAAAACCGTGCTAATAATTGTATGTTATTTTACTAGTTCTGGTGATACAAAGAGAAACAAGGACATTTAAATGAAAATTCAGATTGTTCTAAAAAGAAGGAATTTTTTTTTTAAATAATTAAAAGAAACTTTGTTCTCTCCTCTTAATAATAACATAAATATTTATACGATAAAGTTTTGTTTTCATCAAGTTTGGCATCTTTTTCCTCATGCTATGTTCTATTTTTAGCGATCTCGTGGAGGTATCTAGTTTAAAACCATTTTTTTAAAATAAGAGTAGGAAACGCTGGACATAATGAAATTGGAGAAGTACAATTTATATGGTTTTATTACCAAAAATGGGTGTGTATTATGCATGAGTAGAATAATTTTTCCCACTCAGTACAATTTTAGGTCTGCGTATTATAGATGAAGGCGTATTATACATGGGGAATTACGGTAGTCTTGAATTTTGAAAATATGAATTCTTCTTTTTGAATTCCCAAAAAGATTGCTGGTACTTTTTTCATTTAAAGGAATTTATGAAGTCTCTTTTTTTTCTTTTTTTTTTAAAGAGAGATTGATAAAGACTGATTTAAATCACTTGAGGAAGCCGAAATGGAAAGGGTTATCCACTCCTTAAAATTAACGGATCATCGAGTATAAAATATTAACTGACTAAAGATTTGACATAAACAGGGAATCCATGAGCGTGACATGTCTAGCTTTTTAAAAATAATGATTTTTTTTTTTAATAGAAAAATAAATCATAACTTTCTCTTCTGTTAACTTTCAACGCACCAGGTTACTTTTCAGGACAGCTTAGCCCGCCTGGCCACACCAATTGAGAAAGTTTGGTCTAGACATTTAGACGAGAATATTTATTCACAGAACTCAATTTTAATTTTTTGCTTTGAGGATTATTTTTTCAGAGATCTGTTATTTTGTCTTGCAGAATTTCGATAAATATTGACGTATAAGATTCTTTCAATTATATTTTCCGTTTGTATGCGGGTTGGAATAGCGGTAGATATTCCTTTGTCCCATTTGTAAAACTGTAAGGCGATAATGCCACTAATATGCAAGGGCTATTGGGAGTAAAATAGAATGAAATGGCATTTGAAGGAACTAAAATCTAATGTCTGGCCGCACTAGTTAAACTTTTCCAAGATATAGGCAAATAGTGAGCCCAAAACTTAACACTATGAATGTAGAAACACCTATTGTTATAGTACACATACCAGCAATATATTTTTATATTAAAAATAAAAACAATACCTCCTTGTATTAAAATTTCCAACAAAATATTTTAAATGTAGTCAAGGCTTAAAATTATTCAATATATATAGATTTTGGCATTAAATACCTCAGAGAGATTGATATGCCGCTAAACAAAATCAACAATGCAACCAACCAACTCAGAAGCATTTCTAAAAATAAAACAAGTGATAAACCTCTACTCCTGTTCAAACAACAGGGTTAGGGATAGATGCCTTCCAAGTATAAAAACAACATTTTAAGAAGCAGAAAAAGTTCGCTAGAAACAAAGGAAAGAGTGCGGAACTGCTACGTAAAATATCAGTCCCCAAATATGGCGGTGAAGTCTGGACAATTCCCGCGTAGATTAAGTGGAGTATAGAGGCAAAAAGATTTTGTTTTACAGAGGAATACTGAGAATATCATAGACGAAACATGTGAGCAATGAAGAAGTTTAAAAAAAATGAACAAAAATGAAAGAGTAAGATTAAATTAATAGAACTCATAAATAAGAAAGAAGGTTTGGAGAACTAGACACACACAGGGCCTACGGAAGGCAAGGCAGTCCGAAATGAGAACAGCGAGTAATCTAGCTAACAAACTTGAGTTAATGGCAAGGAGAGTTTATTATCTCTCAGTTGCGTCTTTGTCTTTCGTGGAGATTGTCACTGAGTTGTTGCTCTGTCCAGAGACTCACACGAACCTGGAGTAAGGAAATACTGTGAGGTGCCCGGTCCCGGGTAACACCTGCCCGAGGAGGAACCAACATTGTATGTATGGAGGCGGGGATTGGTAGTCGTACCGATGCCAGCTCAACTGAGTTTTGCTGGAGCTGTGCATTTTGTCCTTGGCCCAAGTGTAAGGGCTCGGGTTGCCTTCGCTATCTCCGACCTTGTGTTCCATCCAGTCTCAGTGCGGAGAGCAGGGTAAATAATACTTGAGTTAATGGATGACACGAACTAAGAGGGATAGCAAAATGGCAAGATATAGTAAAATAGTAGAAAGTAGTGGAGAGCCACGACCACCCACGTCCTAAGGGGAGACGGCATATAAGAAGAGGTTCCTTTTTAAATTCATGATTTTTTACATCACCATAAAGGATTCAGTTGATATAAATATTTTTTAAATGTTTGCAGGCGAACGTTTTAAAACAAAATGTTAGCCGTATTCGTGATTAGCACAATTATAGATATTTCACTTCATATAATAACTACTACATATAATCTACTTTTAGACACATCCGTTAACTATTATTCGCTATCGTTAAGCATGAGGTGACAGCATGCGGCAATCTTGAACGCGTCAACTATCACTCTGTGTCGTTAAGTTCATTAAAAATTCCAATTCCCGAAACTTAACAAAATTAATTTTTAGTTCCATGAATTTATGATAAGAAATTCAAGATTAGACGTGTTTCATTTTTTTTTTTTTTTTACACTTAATACGTTACTCACGTCATAGTTATCATGTCATTAGAGACATGGGCACCTCGACCTGGCGTAATGGTTAGCAAGCTTGTCTCACTAAAATAATTACGATTCCCAATCACCATGGATGCATGTTAGGCTAGGGATGTCCCGTGCCTTGAGTGCCTACTAGGACTTAAACTCAACCCAATAGCTCAAGTGTAACTCGTACATACGATCCATCACTAAAAAAGCTAGACAAATTTCCAGTTTCCTGTACCGTCCCTGTAATTACCCGAATCATCTTGCTATGCTCTCCCTTTACAAGACCCAGAGAAGGCCTAACGTTGTGTCCATTTTCAATAGGAGTCAATACTCGTTACATTTAAAGTCTTCGCTGAAAAGTCAGATATCAGTTTATCGGGTGTGAAACCATGCAGTTATTCATAAGAAGAGTTGAAATGAACGCATCTAAGATTTCACAACTCTAGCATCGTTCTTTCATAGTCAACCTATGAACTTATCGGTCCACCTTCTTAAAAAGAGAGAGAGGGGGTGAGAGGCAGAGGGAGAGAGAGAGGGAGAGAGAGAGAGGGAGGCAGAAAGAGGGAGAGAGAGAGGGAGACAGATAGGGGGAGAAAGATAGGGAGAGAGATTATAGATTCATCTTATGACATATCAACTTTTACTGGTTGATTTAAATTCAAATTTCCTGTGGAGCATCCAGTAAGGAATTAAGCTCTTTCCGATGGTCAACTAAATAAGTCGCATTGAGAGTCCATGGACAGATCGACGACCATTCGTCAATAGCTGGATCATTGACCATCAAGGCATAGATGAATATATACCAAGAACGACAAAGAAAGAAAGAAAGTAAGAAAGAAGAGAGAAATAAATAATGAATGAATGAATGAAAGAGAGAGCGTGGCGGCAGATGACATATACATTTGAAAAGGTCAAAATAAAAATCCCACGATTATCCAAGGAAATGGAAATTATCTTGAATTGCAAATTCATTTCAATTGTCATTGAAATTCTGTTGCATCATGTCAGAAGAATGGGTTACTGCCGTCGGCTTATAGTGACCACTGGGCTCAAAGGCTCTATACCCATTGATCAATCATTCTAGCAAGAATCAGAAGAACGTGAAATCATCGAACTATCTTTCATTGTGTATGAACCTTCGAGTCAAGCTGACTATCCATTAAGAAGAGCCGTTAAATCTACTGAGCTCATTTCAATTTAGGACAAGGCCACGGCCGTGCTTAGTATAGTTGTAACCAAACTCATTTTAAAATTAACATCCATTCGGCCCGGATTTCATACAACCGGCCATATTGACGCTCCTAAATTTATTCGTAAAAATTCTTGACGCTCCTAAATTGATTCGTAAAAATTCTTCATTTTTATGCGCCGTAATCGTCAGGTGATCATGAGTCTCCACAACTTCCTATCCTTTTAGGTCTCATCAATATCTGTCCCATTAATATCCGTTCTGTTTTCTTTTCATCAACTTACGCAAGATACGTTAATATCTGAGTAGCTGTTTCCTTGTGAAAGTCTTTCAATCAATATGTTTTTTTCAGTGTCAAATTCTTCAAGCCGTCCTTCATCATTTTGTGTCAGACATCTGGAATATCCATTTTCTTTAAGACATCCTGGTTTCTCTTAAGTTCCGACCTTCTTTAGAGCCATATTTCTATTACAGCAAGTCTCAGAGATATTTTCCAGCATTCCCTATCATTTGGAGGATTGACATTACATATAATCCTGGGTAAAATATAAATGTATGTGTGTAGGGGGTTCTGGATAGAGGTAGTAATTTTGATATCTGACACGCTGTAAGTTCAAGTGGATGGGCATCACTGGTTCTCCACCATCGCTTAAATCCCTCACATAATGGTTCCAAGTTGCCGTGACCTGGCAAATCACTAAATTCGCCGAGCTAAAGTGAGTTGAGAGGGTTGCGTTAACACGGCACCGCTGTGCGATGGACCTCCTCGACAGAGGTCATCGGCCACGTCAACACTGGTTCTTAACTATCAACTAAATCTCTCTCGTAATGGGTCCAAGTTGCCATGACCCGGAAAATCACTACATTTGGCGGGCTGAACTGATTTGAGTGGGTTGTGTTAACACGGCACCGCTGTGCGATGGACCTCCTCGACACTGGTCACCGGTCATATCAACACTGGTTCTCAACTATCACGTAAACCTGTCACATAATATCTCCAAGATGCCATGACCCGGGCAATCTCTACAGTTCGCGGGCTAGAGTCAGTTGAGAGGTTTGTGTTTACACAGCATCGCTGTGCGATTGCCCTCCTCGACACATGTCATCGGCCAGGTCGGAAGGGTTACTCAGATGATCTTCAACGGCCATGTGTTCGTGACCAACACGAACCACCTAGTTGGAAGATATCGGCTGTGGTCTAGATAAATGGGCTTTCGCCAGGTTAAAACACCAAAGACACGACATGCGGCGCCCTAAAGACTGCTTCTGTGATGAAATGAGGGAGAAGAAATAAAAAAGAACTTCAGACATTTATTTCTTGATTTCAACAGGAATTCTTTTTTAAATAGATCGTTTAATTTTCGATAGCCTTATTTAGGTGTGCAGTGCATCTCTAGTTTCCCATCGTCTGTCATAACGCTTTGCCAGATTGTTGAATATTTGTATGGTTCAATTTTGTTTCCTCCAATGAGACTTCGGATTTCAATATCGCATGTTAGTTTATAAAACTCCCAATAGAATTAAATTATTTATTGCATAAATTTTTACGACACTAATTCGTTGTTCACGGCTTAGACTCTTGCTGTTGATTGTAGACATTATTTTTACAATTGATATTCACTGTTTTCTTCACTTTATCCTTTGCTACCTTATCTAGAATTCCTTGCAAATTATTTTCGATATCTTCAATAAACACTGTGTTATCGGCTTATCATATATTATCAAGATTTGACCTACCAATTATAAAACCTAGTTAAGGTTCTAGCTCTTTTAGGACTGCTTCCCTGTGAAGAAGAATCCACGGCTTCCTGTGTACTTGTGAAATTGGAGAGAGTCAGAAGTCAAGACCATCGCTTCAGCTATAATTATGTTTTGTTGGAACTAGAAACTAAACCCGTCGTTCCTAACATTTGCAGCAATTTGATACGTAGATGGACAATTTGAGAAAAAGTTATAACCAGTGATTTTTTTCTAGTGAATCTGTGTCAATGTGAGCTTTCCTGCGAATTGTACTTAAACATGTTTTCTCTGGACTGCATTTTCTGAATTAAAATTTGCTCGTGCCGACACAAAATTTACGTGATAAGATGTACATTAAAAAATATAAAAGAGATAGTGAGTTAAATAGAGATAGCCGCGGATTCGCAGTTAGAATATTATCATTGATAACTCTCTCCTCCAATTTGCGGACACTGGTTACTATATTCTTAACACTTGATTTAATGCAAAAAATATTACAATTATAAAATCGTTCAATAATTATTCATAATTATTTATACTGGGACTCATGTAGGCAATTACAAGTAATCCATAGTAATATTTTAAATTTTGAAATCAGATTTTCTTTCTGGCATATGAATTATATGAAATTGTTTCTAAATTTTGATTTTATCTCAATCATTACGCTTCACCTGCTATCCTTCTCTGCCGCACCTATGAGGCGAACCACATCGTTCAGGGACCACTGATATACAGTATTCATACATAAAAACTTGAGTGGGTCATCTCGACATGATTTAATTAGAAGCAAACTTGTTTCTAGAGATCAATTACGACTGAGATCTGATTTTGATCCCGACTTTCGTCATTTCTGCCTTGTGCTACATCTAAGATACGCTTAGAAAATTACGTGTGCAATTACGTATGAAATTGCGAAACAAATCGATTCGATATCACTAAAAGACAAGACTTGAGATTGAAGCTCACTAAATTAGTGTCTCAAATCTCTGCAGTAGGCACGAAACATAAGGATCGCAGTAATTTTAGTCTACTTCTCTTGAGCTGAGCTCGAATTGTACTTTACATTTGATAGATACCTTGAGGGCAGAGGGGGTCTAGATAAAGGCGGTACCATTGATATCTGTGTTGTGATGTCTTCCCTCTAATAAAGCTATTGTGGACTCTTCCAATTACTATAAAGTTAGTAGAAAAAGTAAACCTCGAGGGAAGAGTCATATAGACTGAACGCTAGTCAACCGACACACTCCCAAGTCGTGTAAAACACTTCTGTTGTATTTACTGTTCAATACACTATTTTCTGCAACCTCTTGTTTTTTTTTATTTCTTAAACATATATTGGGTCACAACTATCTGGGAGGCAGCACCTTTGAGAGGACTGGCATCATTGGTCTTTAAACAACAACTAAATATTTCACGTGATGGCTCCAAGTTGTCATATCCCGGTAAACTGCTTCATCTGGCGGGTTAAACTCACGGGAGAGGGTGGTGTTAACCCGGGATAAGTGGGCGAAGGAAGACCTCAGGGCATATCACCGGCCATGGTGGAGTGATTCATCAGACTACAACGGTTACGTGTTCGAAACCAAAGCGAGACACCTAGTTGAAGGATATCGGTTGTAGTCTTACTCTGAGTGGGATAGGCCACGCCAGGGTAAGATTTCCAAGACCTGTCACTTGATGAACAAAACAAACCTCATACCGGATCGGTCGGAGTCCGGGTTACGATACAAGAAGGCAACATATGGAGAAGAGTAACGGACAGCTCAGCATATCTGGTCCCCAACACTCCTTTTAGGATTTAAATCAAATGAAGAAGAAGAAGAAGAAGAAGAAGAAGAAGAAGAAGAAGAAGAAGAAGAAGAAGAAGAAGAAGAAGAAGATGATGAAGAAGAAGACGGTACATTTATTTTATTGTATATTAATTAAAATGATCAAAGTATTATAAAAAAAACTTTCCATTCGAATTATATATTTACACAGTTCCGTTCACTATTATATGTTTTGAAATTTTATTTGTTGTTTACTTATTAGACTATCAACCGATATTTCAATATCTAAGATTCCTTTTTCATTTCTTTTCACTCTTCTATCTAGTCTAGCCTATGCATATTCTCAGGTGGCTTCAAACTTGAACTGTAGTGTAGATAGAAGAGAAAATATTGAAGATATACACATTAGCTTAAACAAAATGCTAAGAATTAAAACCACATCAATACCAGAAATAGAAATGTGAATAGAATTGAAAATCTATTTCCCAAAGATTAAGTCCATTAAAGAAAGATTTTGTAATTTCCAGCCAAAAGTAACGCTAGATATTCGATCTAGCAATATTGAAAGTTTCCTGTATGGAAACGGTTTATCTTACATTACCTATTAGAGACAAGAACGTTTATTTCTTGTGTGTCTTGAGTGCGTAGCCAATTTCTATTTTAACCCGTCTCACTTTTTTATCAAGATCTGTTTAGTTGATCATATTGTCAAGAACTATTTCTAACATTAAGATTTCCTAAGCGCTCACGAAATCTAAATATCGATTAGATTCGAACGTGCTCAACATTGTTGACTAGAAAAATGGTTATTTCAACGGGGCTGGAATTTATGTTCAAGAATCATTTCATTTGATACCTGTTCGCAATTTGTGCTACATTTAGTGTTGTTATCGTAATATTTTTCCCTCTCGACCCATAAAAATGAATCCGCTTACTGGCCGGCGTAAGAGTGCAAATAACAATCAAAGCTCCTGTCAAAGAAAGCAGACACAAAACTGCAAATCAATTTGTCGGCTTTCATTTGCAGGTAGGTAAGAGGCTTTGCTGGGTTCTTGCAGTCCCATTACCGCCAAAACAGAATTACAACGGAAGGCAACGATTTTAGAAAAACACATTTAGCGGTTCCATTTCCACTTCCCAAACTCTAAATAGAAAATATTTAAATAACAATTTACAGGATAAGGTTTGCAAGAAACAGTTACTGAGAAAATAACATCTCCGTCAGATTTTCAAAAGTTGAAATTGTAACACATATATATATATATATATATATATATATATATATATATATATATATATATATATATATATATATATATATGGGTTGGGATGAGATATAGATAATTGGAAATTTTTATCAATCAAACATGTTTCAATATCTGTCTATATTTCTCAGATGAGGCATTATGTACACCATTTACATTATTCGGACTATTGTCCCCATCATTGTCGCCATATTTGTTACAACGTTTCGGTCGTCGTACGCTCCGGCTTTCTTCAGGTGGTTGGAATGTCGAACTGAACCCTTTATCCACTGTTCCATGGGTCCTTGAGGATAAAGGCGTTGGCTAGATCCGGTGACAGGATCCAAAGAGTGTGAGTTCAATACTCGGTTAAGGCAGTGGAGAACTTGGAGAGGCGAATTAACAGGAGATAACTGATAACTGACATCCATTAAAATATGACACGTGGAACTAAAACTGTCTACTCCAGTGTGCGAAATAAAAGGTTAAGCTCAAAATTTAAGAAGGCCGGAGCGTACAACGGCCGAAGCGTTGTAATAAATATGGCGACAAAGATGAGGACACTAGTCCGAATAATGCAAATAGCTAACATGTTTCATTTTTATTACAGTTTCATAAGAGAATGTGATATGGAGTAAAAGAAGTAGTTCTGGTATTTTTACTTTTGTGTTGTTTGACTTATTTTGGTTAAATATTATTAATTTTCTTTTGTAGATTTTGTAATCTGCAAATCCCAAGGAGTAGAATCAGCCAATAGTACGTTTAACAAAATACAAAACTTATACACCTACCCTCTTTGTACAAAACTTGTAAATAAATAATACTAATACAAGGATCTTTACCACCACGTCCAAGGCTATCTGAGATATAATTAGGGAGAAAAATAAATCCAACATCAATTCAGGTGCCGGTATTTATCAATGTAAAAGTATTTATGTAGGGGAGACATCACGAGATCTAAAACTCTTATCTACGAACATAATAGAGAGATATGTTTAGATAACAATTCATAATACACGAGAACTGAACTGGTCATAACGTTGCTTTTACTAATGGTACTATAATAAAAAACACAATTATTTACGTAGACTGTACTAATAAATAATATCACTAACTATTAACACGTGTCCTAAACATTATATTATCTCAAGAACTGTTATTGAATTAATTCTTAAAGTATCTAACTTATGGTTATAATAAAACAATAGTTACGTAAAACCGTTCCCAAATTAACATACGAAAAACCAATAAATATATTGTTTTCAAAACACATCCGCACACACACAGACACAGCCACAAGCAGACATACAAGCAGACATACATATACATATACACACACACGCGCACTTACGTATATGCATTTTGTTCCGAATTCCCTATAGACATAGTAGAGTTATTATACACTTACATACATAAAGCAATATTTAAGGTTTTTTTTTCAGTTCGGAATCCGTTAATTACTTGGAACTTGGCATAGATGCGCTATCTTCTCTTGAAATCGGGATGCCATAAATTCTAGTAATTTCTGTTTGCAAAGTTTAATGCACGGGAAACATGAGTAACCAACTAAAAATCAAACAGCATCAGAATTTATATCATCTCTTTCTTCATATCACTTTCCCTGCTGAAGCTTTAATAAAAGTGAAATATGTTAGATTGATAACCATTTCCTGTGTTCATTATTATATATATATATATATATATATATATATATATATATATATATATATATATATATATATATATATATATATATATATATATATATATGTATATGTGTGTCTGTTTATGACTGAGTGTGTGTATATATATTGATGGAATGGGAAAGCACAGTTAGATTATTTATCGAAAGGGCTTTAGTATTCATATTTTTATTTTTTAAAAACAGTGCTCGATACAGATGTAGAGCTTAAATTATAATTATTTAAAAAAAATATAATTCCATTGCGACACAGAAATTACTGTTTCGAAACTGAAACAAATCCTAAAGTTTAATTTCAATATTAAACTTAAAATCTAGAGTACAGTTTCTTTCTCAAGTGATATTTTTTTTTAACTCACTGAAGAAATGTTTTACTCATTTATTGGTTGGAAATAGAGTTGTTATCTGTTTTTTATCTTTCGTTATCAAGGAGTCACTATTGTGAAGAAAGTATGAATGTTTATTATATGTCAAATTTTTGGAGTCGTGTAAGGTGAACTGGGGGATTTTTCTCTGGCTGAAATGGCCTTTTTTCCCAGGCTCTACTGTTTTTATTAATATTTGTTTAAATTTACTGACTGGTGTTTCAGTTACAGTTTTTTTCATGTTAATTCCTTTGTTTTTTCGTTGATGGTTTCTTAAATGTGTACTTAGATACGATTTAGTTGTATTTTTAATTATATAATTTTATACGTGCCCGAAATTTATTTAATTTCTTAATAGATTTTATATGGTAATGTGTAATTATTTATATATGTTATGGTGGAATTTTTTCTATCCATTTATATATTACTAATATTTTAAGGTGTATATTTGGTGGTGTCTGCAAAACCGTTATTTCATTTCTTTGATTTAATAAAGTTTTGTTTGTTTTAGAAACTTGACACTGTGTAGTTTTTCATGTAGGCACAAAGGGCATGGGTCCTCCCAGGTTCTAAATGGTCTTGTTCTGTTTATTATTTTCCATTTTACTTTTGGTGTTTTATTTGTTTCTTTTAAATGCCAAAAATATTTAGATAGGGATGTTTGGTTTCGCCTTCTAAATATTATTTAATGAACTTTGGTGTTGTCTCCACCCTATTTTGAAATCATTTCTTGTGGCTACTATATATATCTTTTCCATATTTCTATTCTCAATGGATGAGATTGTGTATTGATATACTACGGATTCTATGCGGCATTTTTTATTCAAAAGGGCAATTTCCCGGGTTTCTACAATTACATAATATTTCATTATCATTCCCTAATTTCGTTTTAGGATCTTTATTTATTTGATTGTAGCATGCGTATTTTTTCAGATTTTATTATTATTTTTTTTTATAATCCTATCTAAATTTTCAGTACTGATGTAACTTAATTTTAGGTTGTTTTTATCAAAAATTTGCTAAGTCTGGGTATGACGATAAACTACATCCAACAGCGAGGCCTCTGATCAGAAGCTTTTGCAGAACGGGGAACCAAGTCTTAATTGCTCGTTTTACAAGGTTCAATCTGATCCGGGATGGTAGCAGCTGTTATGGTTCTAGCTATGGGTAAATAGGTAATCCCAAAACTGTGGTCAAATTACTATGAACATGTACAAATAGGTTTTAATACCAGAAATACTTTGTAAAAAAATACCAGCAAGAATCTTTTGAAGAACAATTATTACCAGCAATATATCTTTGAAAAACAAATTACCAGAAATAAAGATTTTGTCGGCATTAACTAACCTATTGAGTTTGATATGATGTAAAAGAAAAAACAAAACAAAAAAAAAACAAAAAATCAAATAAATATATATTTTATATATGCGTGTGTGTGTCTTTCTTTGTTTTAGGATAAATATAAAATAGGAATCGTTTGAAGGACTTCTTTGTCTAACATTTCTTTCTGAAGAACTTCTTTTTGAAGAAGTTTCTTTTTAAAGGCTTTCTTCCGAAGACTTCTTTTGAAGACTTTTCTAGCACGAACGTCCGAAATGGATTTGACATGTTTCTGGTTCGTTTAAGTATTGTGTCAGTAATTAGATACTTAATCAAACCATAATAGAGACGGGAGAAGGCAAAATTAGAACAAAATTATGTGAAAATTGTTTCGCATTATATTTTCATGTGTGGGTGACTGGGCTCTAATGTAAATTCGGGGTCCAATGTGGGCTGTTATTTTACATTAATATAGTTTTTTCCCAGTATATGAAAAACCACATCGTATATGACAAGGCGAGAAATCCGTATATTTTATGCTATTTCATCATTTACGTTATATTTTCTTCATTTAATTTATTTTTCGCTTTTCCTTATGCACCTCATTTAGCGGAGATATTTTCATCCTCATTTCTTTCTTTCTTTCTTTTCTTCGTTCTTTCTTTCTTCTTTCTTTCTTCTTTCTTTCTTTCTTTTCTTCTTTCTTTCTTTCTTTTCTTCTTTCTTTCTTTCTTTCTTTCCAAACTCATTTCTTTTATTTTATCTTCTCTCTCTCTTCCATTTTCTTTGTTTCTTTATTATGTCATTATTTTCTTATTAACATAATTTCTTTGTTTGTTTATTTATTTTTAAATGTACTTTTCTGTGTTTCTCTTCTTTCAGTCATAATTGATGCTTAAATTTTATATCTCATTCTTTCCTTCTTTTCATTCGAAATATTTCCATTTATTTGTTTTCTTCCTTTCTTTTTTCTACTTGCCTTCGTTTTTTCCAAGTTTATTCCGTACATTTTTTATTAAGTTATTTACTTTTCATTCTAAGAATTTGCTTTTATTGGATTTAGCCTCTTCTAATTTATTTTTCATCTTCTTTGTGATGTTATTCTGTTTTTGTTTTTTTTTCAGAAATATGCGATTTCATTCTTTGTTTTGATTTCTTTCATTGTTTTTCAGACTTCTTTCTTCTCGATGGTTTTATTTTCTTGTTAATATTTACATTCATTCGTTCTTTCCTTCTTTCTTTTTCCATTATTTGATTATGTCTTCATTTCTTCCATTCATCCTTTCTTACTTTCTTTCTTCATTATTTCCTTCTTTTTTGTCTTTTTTGCCTTCCTTCTTTCCCACTTCCTTCGTTCCTTCCTTCCTTCCGTCCTTTATTCCTTCTTTCATTCTATCCCACCGTCCGTCCGTCCATCATTTCTTCCTTTCGTGTTTCCTTTCTTCCATCCAACCATCCGTCCGTACTTCCTTCCTTGGTTCCTTCTTCCTTCCTTTCTTCCATCATTCCTTCTTTCTCTACTTCATTCCATCCTTTCTTCCTTCAATCCTTCGGTCCGTCCTTATTGCTTTAATCCTTTTCTTCCTACCTTCCAACCATCCGTCCTTTCTTTCTTTCTTTCTTTCTTTCTTTCTTTCTTTCTTTCTTTCTTTCTTTCATTCTTTCTTTCATCAGTCCTTTTTTCTGTCCTTCCTTCCTTCCTTCCCTTTTTCATGAATACTTTCGTTTCATCCTTTATTATGCGTTTTCATTATTGGTCGGTTTCTTTTTCGCATATTACTCATTCTATTTTAATAGTGCACACAAACATACACACACACACACACACACACACACACACACACACACACACACACACATATATATATATATATATATATATATATATATATATATATATATATATCATTGACATTACGATTTTTTGTAAATTTCGTAAAACCTAAATTTAATATTTTTCGCTTTTATTCCATTGCTATTACCATAAAATATATATAAATGAACTTCAATTTTCTGCCTCTCTAACGTTATGTCTTTTGGCATAAATAATTGAATACGCCAATAATTTTATCTCAGTATTTTGTCATAAATATTCTTGTCGCTTATTTTAAGGTCAAATCGCGAAATGAAACTTTACGGTTTTTATTTTGGTTAATAATAGGAAATAAAGAATTTATTATAAGGTTTTTGTATATTTTATGATTGAAAAAAGTAAGACAAAATTGGGAATGCCCATAATCTTAAGGGATTCTATAGAATAAAAGATTCTGAAGACGCATTTTTGAAAAACTTGATTACAATGTCGTCAATATGTATTGCATTTTATTTACTAAATTTTCTCCTAATAGAATTCCCAAGAGCCACTTAATGAAGATTGTTACTGAATGAGGTTTTTGTATGGGCGTAATAAGAAGAATCAAATGCAATTTATGAGACTATATAGCATTGATTACCAAACAGTGCGGTATGTCTCATAGGCAACGTGGAAGAGGATAGCAGGTGAGGCAGAATGGTTGAAAGACAATCAAAGATTTAGAAACAGCTTCAAAAATTAAATATGATTTAAAATATTATTATGTATTGCTTGTAACTGTATGCATGAGTCACAGTATAAATAATTATAAATAATTATTAACCTATTTTATTATTGCGGAATTTTGCATGATAATAAAATATCAAATATGAAAAATTTATTAACTAGTGTCCGCAAATTGGAAGAGAGAGTTATCAATCATAATGTTCTGCCTTCGAATCCGCGGTTATCTCCCTTTAACTCTTTCTCTCTGTCTTTTTTATTTCTAAGTATATTTTTTATCACATAAAATTGGGTGAGGCGCGAGCAATTTTAATTCCGAAAATACGGCCCAGAGAAAAACAGTTTTGAATCCGATGTAATAAAGGATAGATGATGCCTGAGCCTAGTCTTGAAGAGGGTAAGATGGTAGGAAGCGAAAAAGTATCCTCGCAAATGTCTGTGATATACCCTATCGTTTTCTTTTTGCCTAGGGAATAGGAAAATAAGTTGTATGATTTAATGCCAAGTATGTCTCAGGAAAAGTTGGTGGGTCTGGTATATAAACAAAAACAGATTGGTTTATGGTATCATGCAAGACAATTTATTTAGCCAGATTCGACTTTAAATATTTATAAGGCTACCTTTCGTCTTTGCTTTGAATCTTGCTGTCACTTCTATGTTGGTTCAACTGCAATATATTTAAAGATTATTGATAAAATCTAGCGAAGAATCTGAAATCTTAAGGGTCCTGATCTGGCATCTCGGTTTCAATCACTTTTTCCACCGCTGTATCACACTTTTCCTGTACATTTTCTATAAATACGTTCATGGTAATTGTTCTGACGAACTTTCCGCTATGGTACAATACATTTGGAATTTAAGCGCAGAACTAGTTTAGCGAAAAGAAATTCATGATTTTACAGTTAAAATGGCTACGTGCAACCGTAAGTTCGAGGACAACAATCTCTACTATCGCACTTCTCGTTTGTGGAACTCTCTTCTTTGCGGGAAATTCAAATAAAACATGCAAACGTCCATACAGCCAATTTTAAAAATAAAATAAATGATTAACTTTCTTTCCAACACTTAACTGTGAGTAAAAGAAAAAGAGAAAGGCTATTTGATGTCTTTTCAACGAACTATAGGTAAGAGGAAAAGTTTTCAGTTGTCTATACTGAATAAGGTATAGACAACTGAAAATAAGGTGTGGTAGCTTCAGTCCAGATAAGGCAACAATAATCAATTTTTATCTGATTTGACTCTTGCAAAGACAGAGCAGGAAAAGAAGGTAGATTCTTGAGTGGTACAAGAAACCGGCCATTTTTTCCATTATCTTTTGGGTAGAATCGTATATACGAGTTTCACTTGAGATCTGCATTGAGCTTACGTCCCTGTAGACGTTCAATGTAAGAGACTTGTTGACAGCACAAACGTCCATCAATCTCAGGAGAAAATCCAAGGTCTTCCTCGTGAGTAGGGAACGTAATTAGCTTGGTTGAGGAGGTAATGAAATTCACAGGTTTTTTTCTCATTATTGAGCTGTTGATGATCGGCTGCCATGGTCTAATCATCTGGATTTTATGAGGTGCAAACGTGATCCGTGCTATAATATTCTTGAGCATTTGAATGAAACCAAAATTTAAGAAAAACTATTCCAACTGAATAGATGTAAGTACCATGAACATTGGGAGCGCAGTAATATATGAGAACAAATCACTATAAAATATGGCTTTAAATTAACTATGTTAAACACAAAATATAAGCAAAAGCAAAATCAGCTTTTGAAAATTGTGGGCGAAAAACGCCACTGGTTTTCTTTGAAATTAAGTCTAATTCTTCAAAATGTGAAAAGATTTTAAGAAACATATCGATTTGCACGTTGGAATTTAATATAGAGGTGTTTGCTGATAATAGATACAGTATAAAGGTTAAGTATACGAGTTTGATATGTCATGATAGATGTAATGATATATATTACGATATAGGTCTGTTATTCTCTTAACTTTGTACAGACCTTTTACTAAACTTCCCGTCAGGACGTAGTTAATCACAATTCTCCACTGATTAATTTTCGTTATTTCTCTGAATTGTCAACCGTTCTTGGGGAATAAATTTAGTTGAGTAGTTTTTCGTTGACGTCACCAAGGTCTGGAATTCTGAATTTAGAGAGGCTATACTACCGTGCTACTTAAACTATAGATATTGGGTTATGTTCATATTATGGTCCAGGTTCCTTGTACCACGGTGATAGTCCAAGGTAGAACCAATGAAGACAAACGCGAACACAGGTATGGAATAACACATATATATTACAAACAGAATATGTACAAAAGAAGTAGAAGTGTTAGTAATAACAATCAGGTTAGGTTAGAGAGAACTATGTTGTCTCAAAGTATCACTATTCAAATGTCTTACAGTAATCGTCTGACGCGACTCTGTCTCTGACAGACTCACACTGACTCTGTGTCGATATTTAACAACCCCTCACACCGGTCGAATGTGGCACAAGGCCGGTTTAACGTGGGATTACCGAGCCCGTAGGCTCGGCCAAAAATATGCTCATTAGAACCCGTATACACGGGTTCAGGGACTGTCTATCTCCCCGGACGAAACTTTGCCCTACGGCAAAGCCTCGTCCGAGTTCCTCTCCGCCGAGGCAGAGAGTTCGACAGCAAAGAACAGTCTAAACGACTGCTCCAACACTGACACTGTGTCTGACTCACACGATGTTCATTAACACGCCCACGTGTGTCAAATGTGGCACAAGGCCGGTTTAATATGGGCTTTCCGAGCCCGTAGGCTCGGGCAAAATTTGCCCGTAGAACCCGTATAAACGGTTTCGGGTTGGTCAACCTCCCCGAACGAGGCTTTGCCCTTCGGCGGAGCCTCGCCCGAGTTCCTCTCTGCCCAAAGGCAGAGACTTCCCCTCTGCCTCAGAGGCAGAGAGTTCGACCGAATAGCTGAGACGTCCAGAAATGACTGAATCTCACACTATATTCATTAACACGCCCACGTGTGTCAAATGTGGCACAAGGCCGGTTTAATGTGGGCTTTCCGAGCCCGTAGGCTCGCGCAAAAATTGCCCGTAGAACCCGTATAAACGGGATCGGGGTGGTCAACCACCCCGAACGAAGCTCTGCCCTTCGGCGGAGCCTCGTCCGAGTTCCTCCCCGCCCAAAGGCAGAGAGTTCCCCTCTGCCTCAGAGGCAGAGAGTTCCCCTCTGCCTCAGAGGCAGAGAGTTCGACCTGATAGGTGAGACGTCCAAAAAGGACTGGATCTAACACGATGTTTAACAACACGCCCACGTGTGTCGAATGTGGCACAAGGCCGGTTTAATGTGGGCTTTCCGAGCCCGTAGGCTCGGGCAAAAATTGCCCGTAGAACCCGTATAAACGGGATCGGGGTGGTCAACCACCTCGAACGAGGCTGTGCCCTTCGGCGGAGCCTCGTCCGAGTTCCTCTCCGCCCAAAGGCAGAGAGTTCCCCTCTGCCTCAGAGGCAGAGAGTTCGACCGAATAGCTGAGACGTCCAAAAAGGACTGAGTCACACTACTGCTTCCTATTGAGGTGCAGTATTTATGGTGTACGTGATAGTCCATTACTATTATGGGTAAATTCCCATAACAGTTCAGAAATGCTTTTCCCAATTTGTGCGTACGTTATCATAACTGACAAGGTTAGAATTTTGAAATAATATCATTAATTTCATGATCCGTGCATATAAGTGTTACGCTAACGACAGATCTTGAGAATTATTATCTACTCTTAGACATTTATATAAGTATATATTACCATAGATTGAAAATTTTCTAGATTAATTGTAAATTCTTCATTAGGAAAAGAGAACGACCTGCAAAAAGAGAAATAGATTTGCCAACCGTGTTTTCTTAAAATATAAAGCAATGCAGTTCAATAATTATTTCATTGACTATAAATCAAATAACCAATGCTATTAGCATATTCCTTTGAAAAATATATATTATTCTGATCAATAAACTTGACATGATGAAGGTTTCAGATCGGTGGGTTTCACATCTTTAGACATATACTCAAAATCGCATCAGAAAGGCACATCACAGGAAACTTTGACACTAATGCGAATCCATATAAAAATTATTTATTTTCTTAAACGTTGAAATCGCGTTTAAATAATGAAAATGTTATGGTCCAGGTTCCTTGTACGACGGTGATGGTCCAAGGTAGAACCAGTGAAGAATAACTCGAACACAGGTATGGAATAACACAGATATATTACAAACAGAATATGTACAAAAGAAGTAGAAGTGTTAGTAATAACAATCAGGTATGGTTAGAGAGAACTATGTTGTCTCGACCAGTATCACTATTCCAATGACTTACTGTAATCGTCTATCCGACTGGCTGACTCACTCTCTCACTCACTGTCTGTCGCTTCCTCTTGAGGCGCAGTATTTATGAAGTATGGAATAGTCTATTTATATTATGGGTATGTTCCCATAACAGAAATGTCTCGAATTTAAGAGAATTTTAGTGGAAGTATTTCGCCAATATATCATAATTCTTTTCTTCCGTTACTTACTAAGTTACCCGGGAGGGAATGATGCTAGATCAGAGGAATCTTGCATGCATTACTCTCAACTCTTTATATTAATAACTGCATTGTTAATGTCCACGTTGAAGTGTGGGATGAAAAGTTCATAAGATGATTATAGATGAGTATTGCTGGATCTGTGAATTCTCAATGCATTAATTTCAAGTCTTCTTATTAATAGTCTTGTAGAGCAGCCAGTAAAACAAAGGCCTCATGAGCTGGAGCCTTGTCCTGATGAAAGAAGACACCTTTCATCAGATTTGCTAAGCATTTTGTCTTGATAGCCTCAGCAATTTAGCATCGTACTCTCCATTGATGGTGTGGCCCTTTTGAAGATAAACGCAATGCCTTTTGGAGAGAAAAAAACTGAGTGCACCAGCTTCTTTGCAGATGAAATGATAACAGCCTATATTAAAGCAGGTGAGGTGGTGTGTTTTTACTATATGGATTTCTCTTTGTCTTTGGCTCAATGTGATGATCCAAACACTCATCCCGGGCAAGGAAAAATTCACAGAATGTGCACTTCTCGTACGATCTTGACCAGGTGTCCGAAAACGTGACCTCCCACACCAAAATCTTCATCACTCCAAGTTTATTTAACAGAATATTATGGGATATGGCAATAGAAATGACTATGTGAATTATAGCCAATCAATTATCATCCATCATCATGTGGTGAACACGCTCAATGTTTTTCTCTGCGGTAGTAGTAGCGGGGCGACACTAACTTGTGCCAAATTCAAGACTTTCCCTATCTTTCGTAAAGTAAGCTGCCCCCTTCTGTCCTGATGATATAGCTGGAGCGTCGTCCTCTAATATAGCAACCTTGTCATCGTGGACAACTTTGGGAGCTAAAATCTATTTCTCTTTCAATTCCATAACATCACGATGTCAAAGTTTCTCCACTTTCAAGTTAGGCATTAATTTGAAGTGTTTTAGTACTGCCATTGCATCAGATAAATAATGGACCATTTCGATTTTGATAGTAAGAAAAAATATGGAAGAAAAATATGAGAGAGATTGTTTAATTTTAGTTTGAAAAAAGAGGACATATATAAGAAATAAAGAGAAAAATAAAGAATGACAAAGATAAAGAAAGGAAAAAGGCAATAATAAAGAAAGTCGGAAATAAATAATGAAGGAAGAGAAAAATAATAAAAGAGAAAAAATAAAGAAAGACAGTAAAAGAAAGACAAACAGAAAAAGAAAGAATGAAAAACCAATGAAATAAATAAAGAAAAACGAAGCAACAATGAGAGACAAAAATAAAGAAAGAAAGAGAAACACAAATAAAATACAGAAAAAAGACAAAAATAATTAAACGAAGGAGGACAGAAAATAATGAAAGTTTGTCTAAAAGGAAGAAAGAAAGGAAGACAACATAAAGTAACAAAAAAATAAATAAAAAACGACTTAATTAAAAAAAAAAAAATTGAAAAGATTTACAGAAAAAAGAAAGACAAAAATAAATACAGACAAGAATGTAGAAATGAAGAGGACTAAAAAATTAACAAAGACATAACAAATAAAAAAGAGGAAAATAAATAAAAAATTCACAAAAAAGGAAAGCCAAAATTAAGAATGTAAGTAGGACAACAATAA